>PVHT021183717.1:573698-596583 GCA_004024745.2 Catagonus wagneri
GTTCTTAGTTGGATTCGTTAACCACTGAGCCACGAAGGGAACTCCACAAAAGCTTTTAATTTTGATGTAATCTAGTTTCCTATTTTGTCTTTGGTTGCTGTGCTGTAAGTGGTACATCTAAGAATTTGTTGCCTAATTTAAGGTCACAGTGATTTGTTACTTGCGTGTTTTCTTCTGAGAATTTTCTAATTTTAGCTCTCACTTTAGGGCTTTGATCCATTTGGAGTTAATTTTTTTTTTTTTTAGGGCCTCACATGCAGCATGTAGGAGCTCCCAGGTCAGGGGTTGAATCAGAGCTGCAGCTACAGGCCTACAACACAGCCACAGCAACGCTGGATCCAAGGTGCATCTATGATCTACACCACAGCTGAAGGCAATGCTGGATCCTTAACCCTCTGAGCGGGGCCAAGGATTGAACCTGCATCCTCATGGCTACTGGTTGGGTTCATTACCCACTGAACCACGAGGGGAACTCCCGTTTTGAGTTAATTTTTGTATATGATGTTAGGTAAGAGTCCAACTTCATTTTTTTATTTGTGGATATCCAGTTGTTTCAGTGCCATTTATTGCAAAGACTGTTCTTTTCCCATTGAATTGTCTTGGCATCTTGTTGAAAATCAATAGCTCGTAAAGTATATGGTTTTACTTTTGGACTCAGTTCAACTCCATGGGTCCCCAAGTCTGTCCTCAACCAGTTCTCTAGAGTCTTGATTACTTGTAGTGTAAAACCACATATCACAATTTCAAATCAGGAAATACGAGTCCTCCTGCTTTTTTCTTCTTCAAGATAGTTTTGGCTGTTGTGGGCCCCTTGCATTTCCATTTGAATTGTAAGAATCAGATTGTCATTTTTTTTTTTTTAATTTTTTAATCTTTTTAGGGCCACACCTGTGGCATATGGGGGTTCCCAGGCTAGGGGCTGAATTGGGGCTGTAGCTTCTGGCTTACATCACAGCCACAGCAACGAGGGATCTGAGCCTCATCTGCGACCTACACCACAGCTCATGGCGATGCTGGATCCTTAATCCACTGAGCGAGGCCAGGGATCGAACCTGCATCCTCATGGATGCTAGTCAGATTCGTTTTCACTGAGTCACGACAGGAACTCCCAGATTGTCATTTTCTATAGAGAAGCTGGGATTCTCTGATAGGGATTGCATTGAATCTGTAGATCAGTTTGGGTAGTGTTGGCATCTTAGCAATAGTAAGATTTCTGATCCCTGAGCAGACTTTTTATGTAAATGGTGAGGCAGTAAATATTTCAGCCTTTGCGAGTATGTCTCTGTAGCAAAAGCACTCAGTTCTACCCTGTGGAATAAAAGCAGCCAGAAGCGTGTGCAAATGAACGTGTGCCCCTGTGTTCCGGTAAAAGTTTACCAATGACATTGAAATTTAAACTGCATATAATTTTCACATCATATAGTATATTATTCTTTGCTGTGTGTGTATGTGTGCGTGTGTATGTGTGCTGCTTTGAAAATGTGAAAACATTTCTTAGACTGGCCAAAACAGGCAGGCTGTAGCTTGCCCTCCCCAAGATTAAATATGACAGGACTGCTTTTGGCAAGCATTTATTTTTCGGTTGCTTTTTATCTTTTTACTGCCATACCTGCCGCATATGGAAGTTCCCTGGCCAGGGGTCTCAGTTGGTTTTTATTAACTAGCTTTAAAAATTATGAAAGTTACATATATGCATTATAGCAGTATCTTCAAACAGCACAGAAAATGAAAAACAAAGCCTTCCTCTCAGCTCTTCTAGTCTCATTCTCTGAAATAACAGTTGTTAAGTTCCTTTTATCTTTTCTGATTTGTTAATGCACATACAAGCATTTATGTCTTTATGTCTTTTTTTTTTAGGACTGAGCTCACACTATATTTTTCACTTAGCAATATATTAAAGACATTGTTTTATAGCAGTATGTGTAATTCTTGCTATTTGTGATACAATATTGTAGAATTCCTTTCCTTCCTTCTTTCCTTCCCTCCCTCCCTCCTTAGTCCCTTCCTTCCTTCCCCTCTCTCTTTTTTATTTATTTTTTTGCTGTATCCATGGCATATGGAAATTCCTGGGCCAGAGATTGAACCCATGCCACAGCAGTGACCTGAGCCACTGCAGTGACAGTTCTGGATCCTTAACCTGCTGTGCCACAAGGGAAATCCCTAGGATTTCTTTTTAAAAAAAAAGCTTACAGGGCTGTAAAGGCGGAGGTCTTATGTTGCCCTGGCTTTCCCCTGGCTGCCCCGTGTCCTCTCCATCGTAAGAGGCCATCACCTCTAGTCCCTGCGGACGAGCCTCCACTTTGGTGAGCTCCTTTGGAATGGAAGTCTTATTCAGACAACAGGAAGGAACAATAAAACACGGTATAAGATCCTGTTCAATATTGTGTTAAACTGGATCAGCTCGGGTGCTAGAATATGTGTTAAAAGAACCAGATACACTGTGGATCCTTGCAGCTCAGGGTGTGGTCTCAGAGTCAGCAATTTGGCATCACTTGGGAGCTTATCACAGATAAGAACCTCTGCCCAACCTATACCTACTGAATCAAGAGTATGCGTTTTAATACAGTTTGTGCACAGTTTGTGTGCACATTAAAGCTTGAGAATCTCTGCTGTTGGCGATCAGGCCTTCCTTGCTGTGGCTGTTAATAATGCCGTCAGCATCTGGGCGGGGAGGCCTGTGTTGCTTACGTCTGTCTGGGGTAGCTGAGGCAGTGGGATTTCTCTTTTCAGGGCCACGGAGCGTTTGTGTAGCTGTAAAGTAGGTTGTAGCACTGACAGGTGAGCTGTGGTGGGCGTTAAGAGCTCCCGGCTGCTGGGAATGGGGGCTTAGGTGGGGACTGGATTAGATGACCTGGAGATTCCTTCCAGCCAGGATCCTGACTGGGCCCTTGGTTCGCAGCACATGGAGGTTCCCAGGCTAGGGGTTGAATTGGAGCTGCAGCTGCTGGCCTACACCACAGCCACAGCAACACCAGATCCGAGCCACATCTGTGACCTACACCACAGCTCATGGCAATGCCGGATCGCTGACCTACTGAATGAGGCCAGGGATCGAACCTGCATCCTCATGGATACTAGTCGGATTTGTTTCCACTGCAGTGCAGCGGAAACTACTTACTTTTTTTTTTTTTTTAAACACGGAACCTTTCATGTCAGACTTTCTTCACTTAGCATGACAGACTGGATTTTGAATTGCACCATCTTTAATTAGTAATTGTTACGCAGTATTCTTTTAAATCACTAGTAAGAAAGGCTTTAACAGCCCTTTTCTGTGATACGGACTGTGTAGTGGGGAAATCTTAGGCCTTGTTTCCCCTAATCAAACAGTTCTTTTATTTTTAAATTATGTATGAAACGAAATTTCAAAATGACCTTTGGTGTTCCCTTCCTCCTCTGGTCTTTCTGAGAGAGTCCTAGTTTTCCAGGACCGCACTTACATTAGTCTAGTACTTGGCGCAAGTTAAAGAGCAGCTGATGAGGAGTCAGAAGGCCAGGACCTCTACCCAGCCGTTTATGGCCCGGCTCCTGCAGGCCAGGCGGCTTCTAGACCTCACTTCTCGCCGTGAGGGGTGCGTAGTGTGTGCGCGAAAGTACTTGTGAGCACGAAGAGCAGTACGTTGTGAGATGAGTGACGTTTCAGCCCCTGGGGCGTCCAGGCCTCCCTTGCACGCCCTCACCTGGTTCCCATCTCTCGTGCATAATCGGAACATAACTGAAAATAATGAGAGGGCTTGATATCACATGTTCTGAGGTGTGCTTTTTTTTAAATTTAATTTTATTGGAGTATAGCTGACTTACAAAAAAGTTCTTTGCTAATCCCTGTAACGGGATTGTAGTATATGCTGCAGAGCCCCAGATTTTCACACGTCCCCTTGCAGGTGGGTGCCTGTGTGCAGTCGGCTTCATTGCACACTCAGAGGGGCTGACTCAGGTTTGTTTTCATTTCGAAGGTGGAGTTAAATGACTCCAAGGGCTGCTTTTACAGCTCCCATCCTGTTCGCCCAGTTCCTGCCCAGTGCAGCGTGCTTCCGTTTTTTTCACCTTAATTTGCATACTTACTCTCCATGTAGAACCAGTCGGGTTGGCATATCAGTTCATCAACCTAATTAAATTCCATAGGGGAATGAAATACTTGTAGTTTTCTCAAACTTCCAAGTGTGTTTATTGGACAAAATGAGATGGGAAGGAGGTATTGAGCAGGGAGCCTGGCCTGTACAAGAACGGAGGGTGAAGGAGCGGGACTGAAATGACTGAGCTATTGAGGCCGGAGGTCGCTCCCCGCAGGTTCAGTACCGACCATACGGACCCCGGAGTGGGGCTGGAGAGTAGCTGAGGCCAGTTGTGCGGGGCCTGGGGGGGCCGGTTGGTGTTTGCATCAGGTGGGTTGGTTGGTGCTCTTGCTGGCTGACCCCTGCCCTGACCCCTCGGGGGTTGTTTTTTTCATTTTCTGCTGTTTTGGGTTAATGTCTCTTTGTTGGGGTGTCCAAGGATAAAGTCAGATCCTCACACTTTATAGGTATCCTTCCTCCTGTGATAAAAGAGAGGCTTTCACAGGGTAAGGGTTTTTGTAGCGATCCGGCGGGAAAGGAGTCACAGCTTACGTGGGGGTGGGTCTCACTGGGCCGTCACCAGGGGCCGCTGTCCATGTGCCGTGGACTCAGCCTTGCATTCAGGCCCTGCCTGTCCTTCTTTTTGGCTCCCGACTTTCCGCTTGGGAGGCTCTTCCTTGTCCGTTTTCTTCCCCGGCCGCGTCTGAAGTGCCTTTTGTGGAGGTGTGTCTCTGCTGGGTTTGCACGGTTCTAAGAGCCTCCTCCTCCAGGTGTACTTTTCGGAGCCTGAGGTTGCAGCGGGTCACAGATGTTTGCAGTTTAGTTCTAGAATTCCTTGGGTAATAGAGTCTCCTCAGAAACTGAGTGGTGTTCTGGTTTAGGTGTTTCTAGTAACAGTGTGCGTACTGGTGACCTTGAAGATGCTTTTGGGGGTGTAGTTCTTGAAGCCTGCTTAGTTTTGGCTTCCTCCTCGGGTCCTCCCTCGGCCTCACTCTGTGCTTCCTGCCTAGAAGACGTGAAGCCGCAGGTTTTGATCTGATCCTGACAGAAGTCTTAGTGGGCGGCTTTTGAGAAAGGCTCTGGGCAGGGGACTGACTTCCAGCTGTGTGGGGTATGGAGGCAAATAGCCACTCGCTGTACATCATTTTATACCGAAGAGTGTGGGGTCCGTGTGGTGTGCTGCCTGCAGCCAGCTGATGTGATTCTGAGAAGTGGAGGCGGCTTGGTGAGCGGAGTAGGTGTTTTACTATGTGTCTTATCGAACCGCAGACCCCCCCCCCCCGCAGTTTCTCCTTCTTTCTAAAGTGGAGAAGTCAAGAGTGTTAGCAACACCCCGACTTTTCCAGAGGCGAGGCGCGTTGCGTGGAAGCCGTTATACAACCCTGACACCCGGGCGAGTGCATGATTTCCTCCTCGGCGCGCAGGAGTGCTGCTGACTGCGTGTGTGAGGCCGTGTAGAAGGAGACGGAGTGGATAACTCAGCACTGCTCACTTCCTCTCCCTTTGTTTTCCTTTTAGAAAGAAGGAACTCTCAGCCACCAAGAAAGATCGTGTGAATCATTGTCTGACCATATGTGAAAACATAGTGGCCCAGTCTCTCAGGTAACTGCACTTTGAACTTTGTAGTGGAAATAAAAACTTGGGTTTTCATTCCTTTTTTTTTTGCCATAACTGCAACCTGTGGAACTTCCTTGGCCAGGGGTTGAACCCACGGCACAGCAGCCACCCGAGCCACTGCAGTGACGATGCCAGACCCTTAACCTGCTGTGCCATAAGGGAACTCCTTTTTAATTTTTATTTTCTGTTGGGGTATCGTTGATTTACAATGTTGCGTTAGTTTCAAGTGCACAGCAAAGTGAATCAGTTATACATATACATGTATCTGTTCTTTTTCCCATGTTTTCCCCGTGGGTTATTACAAAGTATTGAGTAGAGCTCCTTGTGCTATGCGGTAGGTCCTTGTTGGTTATCTATTTTATATATATAGTTTGTGTATGTTAATCCTAAGTGCCTAATTGACCTGTCCTCACATGTTTCCCTTTGGTAACCATAAGTTTGATTTTGAAACCTGTGAGTCTGTTTCTGTTTTGTAAATAAGTTCCTTTGTATCATTTTATTTTTTATTTATTTTTAAAATTTATTTTTATTTTTATTTTTTTGTCTTTTTTTAGGGCCACACCCGTGCAATGTGGAGGTTTCCAGGCTAGGGGTCCAATTGGAGCTGTAGCCACCAGCCTATGCCACAGCCACAGCAGCACGGGATCCGAGCTGAGTCTGACCTACACTGCAGCTCGCAGCAACGCCAGATCCTTAACACACTGAGCAAGGCCAGGGATTGAACCCGCAACCTCATGGTTCCTAGTCGGATTTGTTTCAGCTGTGCCACAACAGGAACTCCTAAATTTATTTATTTATTTATTTTTTCGCCTTTTGTCGTTTTTAGGTCCGTACCTACAGCATATGGAGGTTCCCAAGTTAGGGGTCCAATCAGAGCTACAGCTGCCGGCCTACATCACAGCAACGCAGGATCCGAGCTGCGTCTGCAATCTACACCATAGCTCACGGCAACGCCAGATCCTTAACCTACTGAGCGAGGCCAGGGATCAAACTTACCACCTTATGGTTCCTGGTCAGATTACGTTTCCACTGCGCCACGATGGGAACTCCTGTTCCCGGAAACTCCTGAATCATATTTTTAATTAGATTCCACGTATAGGTGATATCATGATATTTTTCTTTCTCTGTCTGACTTAATCCACTTAGTATTGAAAGGCAAACTTCTAAACCTTTCTCAGGGAGAAATAGATAATGTAATTAGCCCTATATCTATTTTATTAAATTGAAATTTAAAAATCAGTATTTGATTTAGTTTAAGAATGATTAGAGATAGTATATACACTACTGTCTTCTTTTTTAAAAGTTGAGATGTAATTGGCATGTAGTGCTATTGGTTTGGTATATTTGTACGATGCATTCTGATGACCCTAGTGTTAGGATCATGTCGCATCGTTGTTTCTTTTTTTGTGTTGAGAGCAGTTAAGATCTGGTCTCTTAGCAACTTCGAATTTTAAGATACAGTATAGTTGACTATAGTCACTGAAGTGTGCATTAGATCTCCAGGATTTATTGATCTACTAGTTGCAAGCACACCTATATTTTCACGTGTGAATTTTATGGAGTCTTTGTACAAATAAAATATTTCTGATGAAATTCTGTGTCTGAATTGAGGTGTGGTGTAAAAAAAATTGTTATATATCACAATAATTTCTTCATGTTGATTACATGTTGAACTAATAATATTTTGGATATTTTGTGTTAAATATATTATTGAAATTACTTTTACCTGTTTTTCTGTACTTTGTGTCTGTTGGGAAGCATAAAACCGCACTTGTGGCTGACGTCACATTCCCGTCGGCAGCACCACTCTGAGTGACGACGGGTGGTGCCAGCGCCCAGGGCTGTCCTCCTTAGTCCTTTGTTCGCAGCTGGGGTGCGTGGAGTGGGGTCTGAACTGTTGCTGGGCGCAGGTTTTGTTTCTTGCTTATATTTCTTCATCATTGCTAATGTGGTCCTTTGCTTTTGTCTTAGGCTCGTGATTCTTCTGTTGGTAGGAGTTACGAGGTAGAGAGAAAAGGGGGCGGGCCCTCCATCTCATTCTCTATTGACATCAAGAAACAGCTCTGATCTTGGTGTTTCAAGAATAGCAGCTCTACTCAGAGGCTGTATTACTGTCTGGCTATACCTCGCTGAGCTCTGGAATCAGTTTTGTGTACTCGGCCATGTCTCTCTGGGTTGTGTTTAGCCAGTTGGATCACAACTGCCCAACAGGCCCTTTCAGTTAAACTTTTAAAATTCATTTACAGGAGTTCCTGTTGTGGCACAGCTGAAACGAATCTGACTAGGAACCATGAGGTTGCGGGTACGATCCCTGGCCTTGCTCAGTGGGTTAAGGATCTGGTGTTGCTGTGAGCCATGGTGTAGGCCTGCAGCTGTAATTCCATTTGGACCCGTAGCCTGGGAACCTCCATATGCCATGGGTGCGGCCCTAAAAAGCAAAACAAAAACGAAACAAAAAAATCATTTATAAACATTGCATAGATTCCAGTTCTTGTGACACTCATAGAGCAACAGAAACATAGCCTGCCCAGTAAAATATGGTTATGCTTTGGAACATATTGAAAGCAAGACTGAAAGGAGTAAGAGTTTATGGGTAACTCATTTTTCAGGCTCTGGGAATATTGTAAAGTAACCTGCTGGCGAAGGGCAGATGACTCTCTGGGATTTCAGTATCTCAAAGCAGTGTTTTTGTCTAAATTGAGTTAAAATACACACAAAGCAGTCTTTTTAAGACTCTTAAACTAAAACAAAATGAGGAGTTCCCGTCGTGGTGCAGCGGAAATGAATCAGACTAGGAGCCATGAGGTTGCGGGTTCGATCCGTGGCCTCGCTCTGGGTTGAGGATCCAGCGTTGCTGTGAGCTGTGGTGTAGGTTGCAGACGCGGCTCAGATCTGGCGTGGCTGTGGCTATAGCGTAGGCCAGCAGCTACAGCTCTGATTAGATCCCTAGCTTGGGAACTTCCATATGCCATGGGTTGGCCCTAAAAAGCAAACAAAACAAAACAAAACAAAACTGAAACGAAATGAGATTGTCTTACAAATACAACTTCTATTTAAAATTTGTTTAAATTTTAGAATAGTTATAGATTTACAGAAAAATTACAAAGATAATATAGAGTGTTACCATAAACCTCACATGAGTTCCTCCAGTTATTAGCATCTTACATTACTGTGGTGCAGTTTTCACAATTAATAAATCAATGTTGATGTACTCTTAGCCTTGATCTCTGTGTGCTGTCCTTTTTCTGTCCCTGAATCCCATATGGGATACATTTTATTGTCGTGTCTTCTTGGGCTCCTTTTGGCTGTGACAATGTCTCTTCTTTTTTGACTTAGAAATTCTCCGGAATTTCAGAAACTTCTGGGCATCGCTATGGAACTTTTTCTGCTGTGCAGTGATGACGCAGAGTCGGATGTCAGGATGGTGGCTGACGAATGCCTCAACAAAGTCATAAAGGTAAGTGCCCTGTGGCCTCTGAGCTGTAGTATCTGTAGCTAAGAGAAGAAACCATGAATTGGCCTTCTTTTGTTTTGAGGAGCAGAATCTTTTAGGATGTCGCTGTTTTCGATGATGCTGTGTGGTGTGGAAGTGCTCTGGCTGCTGCACCTGCTAAATCAGAAAGAACTGTTTGCCCTTGTACCTGCACAGGGTGTGGTCAGGGTGGGCGCTGATGGTGGCCACCAGGTCCTCCTGGGTTGGCTTCAGTCTGTGGAGAAACCACGAGGCCTTGAGAAGGCAGGGGTGGGGGAGTGGAGCGCCCCGGTGTCTCCAACCCCCTTCCTCGTCTCCTGAGACCTGGGTCCAGCAGTGCTGTGCAGGCAAAGACGAGCCTTCCGTAGGAGCTTGGCTGGAGTTCCTATGATGGGACTGGGAGGTAGCCGCTCCCAGGAAAGGGTGATGAAACCGGAAAGTCGGAGCCACCTGGGTGGTGGTGGTGGTGGGGGAGGGGGACAGCTGTGCTCTTTGCTTATTGCCCTGTTGCAGGGTCTGTCCCCAAGACCCCTGTAGCTTTGGTCCGCTTTTCTCTTTTCCTCTTTGCTGCTGCTCTTGAAGACCAAGTCCTTCTCCCGCAGTCCTTCAAGTACTGGAACCTGTCCTGGTCCCTCTCAGTCTGCCCCTCTAGTCTGTACGCCATTTTGGGCACCTTCTTCCAGGCCACCTCAGTGGGCCTTGGGAATTTCATGTCCACGCTTGGATATTGTTCCCGCCGGGGGCTAACCTGCACGGAGGAAGGCCTTGACATAGCTCTTGACACGGTCTCCAAAGATGATTTCTCGTCCTGGTCAAGGCGAAGACGTACCGCATTCCCTCTAGAAGATGCTCCTTGTTTGTCCGACCTCTCCCGTCTTCTTCTTTCCCTGCCGTTTTGAGTTCCACCCATGAAGTTTAGCCGCATCATCTGGTTTTCCATGAAGGCTGTCTTACTAGTGATACTTGGCCAGATGAACCAAGAAGGCCAGCCTCACACAGGCTAGTTGAGTATTTCCGTTGTTAGGGTCTTGAGAAGCACAGCTGCTCTTGGAAGCCTCCTCGGGGCTTTCTCTGGAGCGCGGCCAAGAGACTGCCCTTCTTCTTCGCGGGTCCAGCCTTCTCGGGAAGACGGTCGCCCTTGACTCGCTCGCTAGAGGAGCTGGAGGCACGTGGCCAGCAGGTCTCGAGGGAAGGAGCCCTGTGCTTGCGCCTGGCCTCCCCGTGCCGGGTGCACAGCCTCGGCTTCCTTAGCTGGAGAGGGCCCCGGACGAGGGGTCCAGCGTGCGGGCGTGTGAGGACGGGTGAGGTATGTCTGGTCCTGAGGGAGGTGGGAGGTGTCCTGACTAACGAGACCCCGCGCGGTCTTACGTGGACGCCGCTGTCGGCCCTTCCTGTCATGCGGACTCCGCGGGGCCATGCTCAGGCCCACCTTCTCCTCCGAGGGGTGGATGGGACAGGGGCTCTCACCCCTGGGAGCGCCCGGTCGTCTTCCTCGCCCTGCATTTCGTGCTGTGGCGCACACCCCGCTTCCTGTACTGATGGGGGGCCAGTGGCCATTTAACCTTGTTCTCCACGCCCGGTGTCCGTGGGCCACTCACATCTAATGGGGCCCACAGCGCGTTTGCAGGTGGACCTTTTCCATTACACTTGCTGCTTTCGTTGCTCCCACTGGCTGGACCAGGCTGGCTTTTTTCTGATATTTCAGTTCTTGAACTTTGATCCTTAGCATCAGAGCCCTTGAGGAGGCACCACGGGTTGCCTTTTCGTGACAAGAGTGGGTAAGGGGGGCAGAGAGAGCAGTACGACCCCAAACAAACCAGAGAAGTGGTCATTCTATGTGGAGGCCGTCTGCTGCCGAGGGAGGCCGGCGTCAGCAGCTGCTGGATGGAAGAGCTGCTGTGTGTGCGGGGGTTGTGGGCCGTGACCGTGCTCAGAGCTGTAGGTGCTGGGTTCTCTTCCTGGCCATCTGCCCTCAGCTCCCCCACTCCCTCTGCTTTGGGCCTAGCCTCCCCGTGCAGAGGCTGCAACTGCTCATGTCACACCCTTGACGTGAGGTGAGGTCAGCCTCTCTGAAGCTCTGAACTGGCCTACGCCACAGCCACAGCAACGCGGGATCCGAGCCGCGTCTGCGACCTACACCACAGCTCATGGCAATGCCGCATCCTTAACCCACTGAGCAAGGCCAGGGATTGAACCCACAACCTCACGGTTCCTAGTCAGATTTGTTCCTGCTGCACCACGATGGGAATTCCCAGGAAGAGGGCTTCTTCCTGGGAAGAAGGATTGGTTATGTCTTTCCTTTTTTTTCCCCATTGGCCACGCCTGGGGCACGTGGAGGTTCCCAGGCCAGGGATGGGACCGGAGCCATAACAGGGACAACAGTGAGTCCTTAGTCACTGGACCGCCAGGGAACTCCAGTCTTACCTCTCTTCTTGGTGGGCAAGCCATTGTACAGGAGAGGGTTCCCATGGGTGAGAATGGGGCCCAGAAATCTTTCCATCTTGAGAAGCCATCTCTGATGTGACTTGGTGTCCTGGGTGGTGGTCGCCATCAGCCGTTCTTAGGGAGTTGAAGTTGCCCGTGTGGCCATTTTTCAGTTTGACCTGTGAGTGTGCAGGAGGGGCAGGGGACGTGCTGTGGGGGCAAGCCTATGGCTCCCGGGGGTTCAGAGCGTGGCTGGGGCCCTGGGGCTGGGGGGCACCTGTGCATCAGGGGAGGCCCAGACCTTTGGAAGGGGCGTGGGTTCTGCATGAGGGCAGTGTTCCCCCGCCAGAACCGGGGCTCCCGTCTTCGAAGGCCGCCAGCTGCCCGCATGACCTCCAGGGTGCTGCTGTTGCTGGATCATCCACGGACTGTGCTTGAATTGAGTAGAAGGACTTCAGAACGAATTCGAACTACCTGCTGCTTAGTTTTGATATTATATAGTATTTGACTGTAGTGAGAGTTAGCTTTTCTCCTTCCGTTTTTTAAAATTCAAGTGAATGAGCTATATCTAGTCTGTTCAGTAACTCCCCCTCTCTTCTTTTTCAATGGTAGGTTCTCAGTTTAGTTGCTGTTACATTTTACTTTGCCCCCAACCTGAAGTTGTAGTTGCCTTTCAGCCTTCTTTGCAACTGCTAGTAGAACGGGCCTTCCACGAACAAGTCTCTCACGTTCCCTTGTAGGCGTTGATGGATTCCAGCCTTCCGAGGTTACAGCTGGAGCTCTATAAGGAAATTAAAAAGGTAGGCTTTTGTTTTCCATTATAGAAAAGATGCTGCTGTTGCACTGTATTGAGCAGTGTATGTGAAAGTTTATCTTTTCTTTAATAAGTGAAAATGTTAGAAGGAAATAAATGCTACTCAGTAAGGCAGACTTTTTTGTTTCACTTTTCTTCAAAAGATTACTCTTCATTATTTCTTAGATAAGATGGGAATTAAAACAGTAATTTTTAAGTATCTTTATAATTGCAGCCCAATAGACTTTAAAATTTCAGAAGCAGTCACATTTTTTTAAGTCTTTCTTTTTTTTAATTAATGACTTTGTTTTCTGGCTGTGCCCGTGGCATGCGGAGGTTCCCAGGCGAGAGGAACCGGAGCTGCAGCAGTGACCCGAGCCACTGCAGCAACGGTGCCCAGTCCTTAACCCTCTGAGCCACAGGAGAACTCCAAAAGTAGTTACACGTTTATTTATTTATTTAGTTGTCTTTTTATTTTATTTTTCAGTTTTTGCTTTTTAGTGCTGCACCTGCAGCATATGGAGGTTCCCAGGCTAGGGGTCAAATCGGAGCTATAGCTGCTGGCCTACACCACAGCCACAGCAACGCCCAGTCTGGGCTACATCTGCAACCTACACCACAGCTCACGGCAGCACTGGATCCTTAACCCTCTGAGCGAGACCAGGAATCGAACCTGCATCCTCATGGATGCTAGTTGGGTTCGTTTCCACTGAGCCACGATGGGAACTTCAAAAAAGTCGCTACACATTTAAATGGCATTTTCTTATGTAGAAATTAAAAATGAAAAAAAATGCTTTTGTTTATTGAAGTCCCCTCGAGTGTCTGTGCCTCTTAAATGTAACGCACTGCTCCTTAAACCCCCAGAACGGGGCTCCTCGGAGCCTGCGCGCTGCCCTGTGGAGGTTTGCTGAGCTGGCTCACCTGGTTCGGCCTCAGAAATGCAGGTAAACTGTACGCTCTCGATTATTATGACAGCTTGGTCGGGGACCCAGTTCCTGTGGGTTCTTCATCTCGGCTCAAATCCCTTTTCCTTACATGTCCTCCCTGTCCGCTCTTTCTGAAGTGCCCACCTGCACCTCTCCAGGCGTGGTCGCGGCTGTCCGGCTCCCTCTCCTCTGCAGCACGCGCTCTCGGGCGTCGCTGGCGCCTTCGCGGCGGCGCGGTCGTTTTCTGCCCGCCCTTCCGCTGCCGCGGGGAGACTGACCACGTGTCTGCATGCGGTAGCTGCGGAAAAGATTCTTAGCAAGTAGTCGGAGGTTGAGTCCAGCGTCTGGGTGCTCACTGTAGGGATTATGGGAAAATATGCCTTTGTCTGTTACACGGGTTAAAACAGGCATGTTAAACTGTGACTAAAGTTGAGACTGATTGAACCAGTTGTGTCATATGGATTGCAAAACAAAAGAAGGATCCGAGTTTCAACTCCTTCACCAGCAAGATATGCCCACATCCATGGACCCTTGGCTCGACCCCCGAGTGGCAGGAACCCTTTCTTTTAATATGAAACAATGATCTATTCCATAATTAGAGATACGGTAATAATTTCGTAATTAGAGATACAGTCACTAAGGGAATTTCTTTCTATTATAACCTTTTTCTTTTACTATCCTTATTTTGAAAACTTTGTCATATTTATGACGGAACACCCCCGTTATCCACATAGAAGCCAAAGTGACCTTAAAAAATACAAGCGGGTCATGTCATTCCCTTATTCAAACTCCACTCATTTCCCAGAGCTGTTCACATGCAACCCAGCTCCTCCCCGGGGACCTGGGGAGCCCACCCTCAGTGACCCCCTTCGGCTCAGACCCCCCCCCGTGGACTCCTTGGCTGACTTGACTTCTTCGAAAAGTCAGCCGCGTCTTCCTTCTCATGTCTGGTTTGTTTTTTCCCCTGGGTCTCTGTAAAAGTTCATCTCCTTTGTAGGGCCTGCGCCCTCCCTGTGCTGTCCTGGGCGTGCACCCGCTTGTGTCCCTCGCGCCACCAGAGGCCGCCGTCAGCACCCAGCTGGGGGAGTCCCGAGGCTGTGGCCCGTCCCCCGCGCCCTGGCCTCTGGGGTCCGCGGGCCTCCCTGCTGCTCTCAGGCTGGGCGCCCCTGGAAGGCCTCGTTCAGTCTGCGCGGTGGAGGCGTTCTGAGTGCTCCCTTTCTAGGACGCTTTACGCTGATTTTTAAAATGGCGTTTTCTGTATTAACGGTTATTTTCTGATTTAAAATATGGGTATTTTAGTAACTGTTATAATTTCCTGCAAACGATTTTTAAAACAGGCCTTTGAGAGTCCCCTGTGTTTCCAGGAGAACTGCGGGCTGGGCGTCTCCCCGCCCCCGAGCCTCCTCGGCATCCAGCCCCCAGCTGGGGTCGGCCTGCTTCCCAGGAAGCTCTCCTGCTTGTGAACGCCGTCTCCTCCCGACAGGAACTAAGCCAGCCGCCGTCTCACTGAGGCGGGGAGTGACGGTGTTCCTCTCTCCTGGGCAGGCCTTACCTGGTGAACCTTTTGCCGTGCCTGACGCGTACGAGCAAGAGGCCTGAGGAGTCTGTTCAGGAGACCTTGGCTGCAGCTGTCCCTAAAATCATGGCGTCTTTTGGCAACTTTGCAAACGACAATGAAATTAAGGTATGATGGTCTCCCCAGGTCCCGTGCCCGAGGAGGGGTCCTAGGGGAGGCAGGGTTCTTGCAGGGGGGACATTTGGGTGCTTCCTGAGGTGGGTTGTGCCTCACGATTGAAACGCAGATCTTTTGAGTTCGCTGGAGGCAGGGTAGGGCCTCTTTCCACTCGCCGTCTTACTGCGGGCTGAGCGGCTGGCGGCGGGGACGGTTTGTAGGTGTAGAGCCAAGTTTCTCCAGGGCAGGTGGTTCGGGTGCGTAACCTGACTGGCTCCTGGCTCTGGCTGAGAAGCGGCACCTACCCCTGTGCAGGCGGGGGGCCCGCAGCGGGAGGCCATCACTTGGTCCCCATCGGTGTCTGCCCGGCCAGCAGCCTTCACGCCGACTTTAGTGTTGTTGACAACGTCTGGAAATTGTGGTCCCGACCTCCTCCTTTTAGTGGGTCAGCCGTGTGTTGGTATTGCTTTTGGTATTTCTTTCCACATTTCTAGTAGCATGCTTACACTGCTGGCTTTGGATTTTTTTTAACATTTTTTACAGTGGGGAAGATCACTGGCTCTAGCCTTCTTCTGTCTTTTTACCGGCGTTACATCAGCGCTTGGGGCGTACGTCCTTACGCCAGCCCCTTGTGTTCTGTGCCGTGCTTGGTTTCTTGGGATCTCTAGAGTCTGTAATCGCGTCTTGTTCACTTGCTGCTTGCTCTTTGCTGACTCACCTTCGGCCTGTGTGGCACCCTTGTCTCAGTACTGTCGTGCGCGTGACGGCTCCTGGCAGTTGCCTTGGGCTCTCCGGCTGCCGCTACCGCTGCTCGGGTACCTGTAGGTCTTTTGCATGGTCGTGTCTGGGCTCCCTGTCGGATTCCTGGCTCCTGGAGGCTGCGTCTCTATCTCTGGCTTACTCCTTGAAAGGATGTGGCTTTCTGAGCAAGGATGAGTGGGAAGAAAATTGGGATTTTTGTGTTGGTAAAATGCCTTTATTTCTCCCTCACACGTGGCTGCGTACAGAGTTAGGGGTGCACCTCGTCTTTCCTTAGGACGGAGAAGGCTTTGCCCCGTTGTCTGTCTCCATCGTGACTTTCGAGAAGCTGAATGATCTGATCCCTTAGCCTCTGAATGTGTCCTTCTCTAGGAGGTTTTTATTTTTTGTGTAGGGTGGTGTGCTGGGTGCTTGATAAAGTTAGGAACCTTCTAGCCTTCAGTTCTGGGAAATGTCCTTATATTTAATCTCTGACAGTTCCCCTCTTATTTTCTCTGTGCTTTCTTTCTGAAATTTGTTAGTTAGATGTTGGTCCTTCTGGACTAACATTTGTATTGTCTTTTACTTCTGTTTTCATTTCCTTTTTTTGTACCTTCTAGGAAAGTCCACCTCAAACCCTTCTATTGAATTTCTGTTTCTGCTGTATGTTTTTAATTTTGAAGAGCCCTTTCTTAGGATGTTTTCTGGGCCCTTTTCTTTTCCTTTTTTTTTTTTGCCTTTATCTAGGGCCACACCCGTGGCATATGGAGGTTCCCAGGCTAGGGGTCTAACAGGAGCTGTAGTGGCCGGCCTTCGCCACAGCCACAGCAATGCGGGATCCGAGCCGCGTCTTCAACCTACACCACAGCTCACGGCAATGCTGGATCCTTAACCCACTGAGCAAGGCCAGGGATCGAACCCTTAACCTCATGGTTCCTAGTCGGATTCGTTAACCACTGGGCCATGACGGGAACTCCATCTGGGCCCTTTTCTTGTTCCATGAATGCCCTCTTTTGTCTTTCTGAGGATGCTGATGACAGTTTCTTGACAACTTCCTTTGGCCTCCACATTTTGTATTTCCTCTGACTTTCTCTGTTTCCTGCCTTTTTCTTTCTTTTTTTTTTTTGCCTTATTTCAGCAGTTGTCCACATAGATTTGAGTGAGACCCTAAAAAGCTTACTGGGAGCGAGTATGGCAGGGTTGGTCTCCTGGCAGACTTGCCGAGGCGCCAGATGGTGAACCTGCTTTTCCACCACGTCAGAGTCAGTGTGTCTGCTCCTCTGGGGCCGTCAGTCTCCCTAGAGGAAAATTCCTCGTTCTGCTTGGAGGTGTAAGCCCAAGCTGCGTTCGTCCTGGGACCCTGGGATGGAGGGGCTAGCAGCAGTCTGGTCAGAGTGCAGAGTTTTTCTTCATCTCTGCTTTCTGTCTGTCCTCGCGTCTGCCCTCAGCCGCGCCAGCATCTCTGGGGGTTCCCAGTGTCTGTGGGAGGTGGGGAAGTGGTGGCCGTGTCCCAGCGGCCTGGCTGGGAGAGGGCTTGGCACTTTGCACAAAGGGCAGTTAGATAAGTGGCTATTTCGTCCTCATGTCCAGGCCACATTTGCATGTCCCTGGTGCGCCAAGCCTGAGCTGTTCTTGGAGCTCTGTGGCTGCAGTGAGCTTGCCCTTGGCTGTCAGTGCTTCTCCCCGACTCCCAAAAAGGCTTGGCGGGAACTCATTCCTGTGAGTCAGTCAGTGACCACTTGTGTGCTTTCCAGCTTCCAAATTTTGCTGATGCCTCTGGTCTGCCGCTGTCTGTGTTCTGTTCTTTTTGTCCTTTGTTCGTGCTTTTTAAAACTTGCGCAGGTGACTCTAGTGGGGTCGCGTGTCCAGTCCAGCATGTTGACCAGAAGTCTGCTCCGGGGGCCCTGGTGTCGTCTGTCAGGATTACCTCCTAGATACGAGCCTCCGAGCCTTTCCTTTTATTGGCCTGTGGCCTGCGTGCCAGGCGTCCCTAATCAGCTTGCGCCCCTCGGCGAGCCGTCACGGCCTGACTGCCTCGCGGCCACCCCCGGGTCTGGACGCAGAGTGTCCCTGCCCCGGAGCCTCCCGCGTGCTCTCTCCCTGCCACCGCTCCCTGCTTCCTCCCGGCGGTCCCCGAGCTGGCTTCCAGTGCTGAGGCCCTGCTCTCGGCTGTGCATGCGGAGGGCCGTACGGTTTCTCTGCTCAGCGTCAAGCCTGTGAGACTCTCGCGCGTCACCGTGTGTGTCAGGCGATGACGGCTGCATAGCGGCCCAGGTGTGCGGAGGCCACGGACGTGGCCTCACCGTGGCTCAGCTGCACCTTGGTTTGCAGTTGTCACGAGTGCTCTTGCCGCGCTCGTTCCCGGCTGGGCTGTCAGACCCGGAAGCGGAGCCGCTGGGTCGTAGGGACTGTGTTTCGGCTTCGGTCAAACTGCCAGCCCGCTGTCCCGTGTGGCTGTCCGGCTCCCGCCTCCATCAGCGCCGGGAGCGGGCGCTGCTGCTCCCCGTCCTCGCTGAGCTGCGCTCCTGTCGTCTTAAGTTTATGCCTGCTGAGTATGTTCTGGCATTAGGGTGTCACGGTGTGCTTTGTTTCCATTTCCATTCCCTGAAGTACTCTTCACTCTGAAGTGGAGTGGGTTTTGGATCATTTTCCTTTGAGGTGCTCTGAAGTGTGTCGCGAATGTGTTTAGAGAAGTGGAGCTCTCTGCCCTCAGATCTAGTGCGCTTCTTCCTCGTTGTGAGAAGAGCCTTTCCTCCCTCCCTCCCTTCCTTCTTTTTAGGGCCGTACCTGCGGCATATGGAGGTTCCCAGGCTAGGGGTCGAATCGGAGCTACAGCCGCCGGCCTACACCACAGCCACAGCAACTCGGGATCTGAGCCCCGTCTGGGACCAACACCACAGCTCACGGCAACGCTGGATCCTTAACCCACTGAGTGAGGCCAGGGATCAAACCCGCATCCTCACAGACACTAGTTGGGTTTGTTTCTGCCGAGTCACGACGGGAACTCCTGTTTTTATTTTTATTTTACCTTTTTTTTTTTATATTTGCCCACCTTGGGGCCTATGGAGTTCCTGGGTGAGGGATCGAATCCTGATGGAGTTGCAACCTATACCACAGCAGTGGCAATGCTGGGTCCTTAACCCGCTGCCCCAGGCTGGCCATTGACCCTGCATCTCTGCTGCTGCAGAGACACCGCTGATCCCGATGTACCCTAGTGGGAGCTCTGAGAAGGGCTTTTAAGCATGGTCTGGTTACTTGCTGCTGGCTGCCTTCTGTAAGACGTTCTTGGGATGGTGGGGTTTGGATCCAAGAAAGCCCCCTTGACCTCTCAGATTCAGTTTTATTACTATTCCAGACTTTCAGTTCGCGTGGGCTGACTCTTCATAGTGATGCCTAGCTTCCATTCTGCTTATAAGTTTGGAAAGGTGTAGAATGATTCTTTACTTAACTGTTTCAAGGGTGTGTATGTGCATGCTGTCACCCGGAGGAGTTTCTAAGATACCTTTATCTTCCCTTGGAGCTAAAAAAGTTTGTCAGAGACAAGGTGAGTGGTGTCTCTGGGTGTTGTTTCACAGGGAAACTGGAGGCCACAACCCGCTGGGGGTGTCGTGCGGCCGGGGCTCTGGTCCTCCGCCGCTCTGGTCCTGAGGTCTGATCTGTGACTTCTCGGCATTCGGACCAGCCTCTGAGAGCCGGTTTGCTGTAAGCGCGCTGCTGGGGAGAGGCTTGTTTATGAGTCACACGCCAGTCTGTTACTTTGCTGCTGTTTGCCCGTGATGGGACCTCCTCTGCCGAGCGCCGCGGCCCCTCCGACTGCTCCGACACGCCCAGCAGCCGCTGCCAGATCACACCCCAAGCGAAGTTCAGAATAATGGCAGGCAGACGCTGTTAGGTAACAGGGCCGCCACACTCCTGCAGCCGGGTGGCCACCTCTTTTCCTTCTTGGGGTATTTTTCTGAAGACCCAAATGGCTGTCATTGGGATCACATCAGCTCTCCTTTCGGCTCTCTTGGAGGCGCGGTAACAAAGCCTTATTCTCTGATTTCTTAGGAAGATGGCTGTGAGAAGTGTGTGTGGCCTCCGCTGGTTAAGTTGCTTGTTTCCGGACGTGAGCCATGTGTACCCCAGTGACGCTGGCAGAACGTTTCCAAGCTGTCCTTTGGGATGTAGCTGTGCTCGGCTTGCACTCCTCTTGGACTTCATCATTTATTGATTTTTTTTTTTTTTTACTCCATTTATTTTACATAGCGTCCTTCACTGACCCTGTCCCAAGATATTGTGGGCACAGCTTTTCTAGAAGTTAAGGCTCTCACTCTCACGTAGAGGGTGTGGAGGTTGAGCAGGTCTCCACTTGCGGTGTATACGGAAATAAACAGGCGTCGTATTTGCAGACCGCCTCAGATGCCCCAGCGCCGGGTGCTTCCGTGCAGCTCCGGACGGGCTCCACTGTTAGCACGTCCACTCTGCCGGGATCCGGAGCCAGTGGGGCAGTTTGGGGTCCACGGTAGGTTTCGCGGGAGCATCTTCACCTTCTCTGCCTGGGTTGTGCCTCCGCAGGTTCTCTTAAAGGCTTTCATAGCGAACCTGAAGTCCGGCTCCCCCACGGTGCGGCGCACGGCGGCGGGCGCGGCGGTGAGCGTGTGCCAGCACTCCCGGCGCCCGCGCTACTTCTACAGCTGGCTGCTGAGCGTGCTCTTAGGTGGGTGCCACCTGCGCCCCGCGCGGCCCAGGCCCGTTCTCTCTGGCCGCCTGGTGGGTGTGAGAGGGCTGGGGGAGGCCCGGGGCCGCGGCCGTGAGCCCTCCGCGCGGCACACCGCACAGCCTCTGGGATGGCCCTCGGTCCCATCAGCGGACGGTGCAGACCCCCCGTACCCTTAGCTTCTTCTCGGCTCGGGGCGGCCGTGGAGGTCCCCGCTGGCGAGTGCTGGTGCAGCAGAGCTGCCCGCCCGCCGTCCAGAGGCAGGTGAACTGGCCGCCGTGCCTCGCGAGTGAGGGTTTAGCCCTTAGCCCTGAGCCGGTGGCGCGGTGAGATCGTGTGCTGTCTTTGCTGCTCCGTCCAGCCTGACAGGGTTCTGCTGTGGTCTCTTCTTTACACGGGAAGCCACGCCCTCCCAGCAGCGGACTCGATGTGACCGTCTTGTCACTGTCCTCCTAGGTTTGCTCATGCCGGTGGAGGAGGAGCACGGCACCCTGCTGATCCTCGGCGTGCTGCTCGCGCTGAGGTATCTGGTGCCTCTGCTGCAGCAGCAGGTCAAGGACACAAGCCTGAAAGGCAGCTTTGGGGTGACACGGAAGGAGATGGAGGTCTCTCCCTCAACGGAACAGCTCGTCCAGGTAGGCGCCCGGCTCACTCCAGTGCCTGTGCACAGATGACCAGCCGTCAGAGACTCGGGTCGCTTGGAAGAAAAGCAGCAGGACCAAGGTTATGAGCATGGACTCTGCCCCCCCCACCCCCACCCCCCGGTCCCCCGGTTCAGATCCTTGGTGCGCCTAGCCTTGTGACCTTTGTGTGGTAGTGACATCAGAGTGAAGTGAAGGTCTCTCTTAGACGGTTCCTAAGCTTTACATAAGCCCTCAGACTCCTGTCTGTCATCCTGTTTCTAAAACCAGACCCAGAGGAGTTCCCTGGTGGCTCAATGGGTTAAGGATCCAGCGTTGTCACTCCTGTGGGTCCGGTCACTGCCCTGGCTCAGGTTTGATCCATGGCCCCATGGCTTTCACATGCCACCAGTGTGGCCAGAAAACCCCTCACAGAAGCCAGGCTCAGAGGATGTGTTTACCTGTTCAGTGGGTATTGAGCACTCGCTGTGTGTTAGGCACTGGGCCAGGCGCCGAGCGTTTTGAGCGTAGTTCCTGCCCCCAGGATCCTGGAGTTGGGCTCGTGGGTCTGCGCCCCCAGGAGGAGGGGACGTGGTCCCCTGGGTGTGGACGCGGTTAGAGGAGCCCTGCAGCAGTTCTGCTCGCATGTGCCGGGCCGTGGGCTTCCGTCCTGTGCGCCCTGCCCGCCCAGCGTGTTTCCTTGACCTCGTACCTGGGCTGCTGCGTTTTAAATACTTGGATCTTGCGGGGCTTATACCATACCCTGTGGACCGGGCATCGTCAAATCCTCACCCTTCCTATGAGTCAGGTGGTCTCATGACGCAGCCGGGGGTTGGACACAGGGCCTGGGTCTGGGGGAGGCGCCTCGGCTCAGTTGTCTGCTCCCGGTGGTTTATAGGTAGGTAGTTAGGTTAACTGGATTTATGAGTTGTGTTCTTTACCTAAATTTTGTAGGATATAAAATTGTAAGTGACTTAAGGTGATTCTTGCCTAGAAATGATGAATTGAAGACAATACGAAGCATTGAGTTAGGTAATATTTGTAAGGTGCTTAGACTCCTTCCTGGCGCACAGTCAGGCCAGTGGGTGCTGGCTGGTGCTGAGGGACTTGGAAGGAGTGGGCTCGGGGGGCCGTCGAGTTCCGGGGCACCCAGCTGCCCTTGAATACAAGCAGCGGCAGTCTCGTGAAGTAGGACATGTAATTTTATTGCCCTCACAGAAAACCATTGCTAAGTGCTGCCGTGCGTAAGAACGTCTTAGAGTGGTAACAAATACACTTAAAAAAGTTTATTTCATCCTTACCTTGTTTTTTGTTTTGTTCTCTTCTTCTTCCTTCTTCTTCTTCTCCTCCTTCTTCTTTTTTTTCCTCTGAACAGCTGTACACACAGTGTATGGAAGTTCCTGGTCTGGGGGTTTAATTGGAGCTGCAGCTCCAGTGCTTTTTTTAAAAAAAGGCTCCTTAGTCAAAAGTTTGGAGCCTAGGAGTTCCCGTCATGGCTCAGCAGTTAACGAATCTGAGGTTGCGGGTTTGATCCCTGGCCTTGCTCAGTGGGTTAAGGATCCAGCATTGCCATGAGCTGTGACGTAGGTCCCAGATGCGGCTTGGATCTGGTGTTGCTGTGGCTGAGGTGTAGCCTGGCAGCTGTAGCTCTGATTCAACCCCTAGCCTGGGAACCTCCATATGCAATTGGGCTGGTGGGAGGAGCAAGCGGGCAGTCGCTAAGTAGCAGGGAGGGTGGGGGTAGGGGTAGGCGGTGGGTGTTACCAGCGATGGGGTGAGTGGAGCTGGCCAGGCCCCGGGGGTTTGGGAGAGGAGTTTCTGCAGACAGAAACTGCAGCCTTTGCCAAGTTCCCAGAGAGGGAGAGGGAGGGAGGG
>PVHT021183717.1:597583-628736 GCA_004024745.2 Catagonus wagneri
GATAGTTTCTGCACCTGTTGACTAGGAGAGCGGCAGTCTGGGAGCACGGGGTGAGGGGCTGTGGGGCTTAGTGTTACCCATTGTCCTAGTAGTTGTGTTTCTCCAGCTGATTAAATAACATGGCACCTTGTCGAATTAGCAAGCTAGACAGGATAGTCTCTAAGACATACCTAATCTGTTTTCTTTTGACTGATGGCCAGTATGAGTTATATGGTTTTGATTAGCAAGTTCAGCTTGGTTAATGTAGTTTGGCTAGCTATGCATATATATTTTTTTTTCTTTTGTCTTTTGTCCTTTTTAGAGCTGCAGCTGTGGCATATGGAGGTTCCCAGGCTAGGGGTCTAATAGGAGCTGTAGCTACTGGCCTATGCCACAGCCACAGCAACACAGGATCCGAGCTGTGTCTGCGACCTACACCACAGCTTATGGCAATGCTGGATCGTTAACCCACTGAGTGAGGCCAGGTATCGAACCTGCAACCTCATGGTTCCTAGTCAGATTCGTTTCCACTGCACACGACAGGAACTCCATTGGCTAGCTATATTTAAATAGTGCTTCTTGTAATCCTGGGCCTTAACCACTGAGCCACAACGGGAACTCCAGAGAGAACCCTTTTAACTGTTATCCTTGGGACGTGCTCTTTCAAGTGACCCGGGACTGGTAATAAAGTTTTTTTTGGCAGGAGCCAGTCAGATTAGTAGGCTTTGCAGTGAATAATGTTAATGCACACGTGACAAGGCACATACTGGGGTGTTTGGGGTTGTTTCGGCTGTGCCCACAGCATACAGAAGTTCCAAGGCCAGGATTTGAACCTGAGCCACAGCGGTGACAATGCCAGCTTTAACCCTCTGAACCACCAGGGAACTCCCACATACTGAGTTTTTAATTGTGTTTAGGCTCAACATCTAAGCAAAGCTGGTATGATTTTAGAATTTAGCTGGTAGTGTATAAACGTGACCCTTGGCAGTCTGAAAGCAGCGGTGCCGCTCTCAGAACCGGAGGGGCAGCAGTGGCGCAGGACGTGGGGGATGCTCTTGTCCCTCGATTCACAGCGTAAGAGGTCAGGTGACCCTTTGTTCAGAGTAGATGGCTTAGAAGTCACGGTGTAAGCTGCTCGTGTGCGGCAGGGGTGACAGGCCCGCTCTTCCACACTGCAGCTGAAGCAGGAGCGCAGCCGCGCACAGGACACACGCAGCCGTGTCCAGTAGGCTTAGTGTGCGAAAACAGGTGGCGGCCGGACTTGCCTGTGGCCTGTAGTCTGCAGGCCTGTAACCTAGAGTTGTGGAGGTGACCCTCAGAAGAACTGAAGACAAGTGAGTGAAAGTAGCTTACCTTTGAGACTTTTACTCTTTATTTTATATACTTCTGTCTTTTTAAAAATATATGTATTACTTTATGCTATTAAAGGAAGGGCTGCCCAGCTTAGCAAATAAAAACAGAGCATGCCAGTTACTTAAATTTCAAATAAATCATCAATAATCTTGTGTACGTTTGCCTGAAATTGCATGAGATACAGTCATACCACGGAATTATTCGTTTATCTGGGCACTTCTTGTTTTATTTTTTAGTTTTTGCTTTTTAGGGCCGCACCTGTGGCATAAGGAGGTTCCCAGGCTACAGGTCAAATTGGAGCTCCAGCTGCCAGCCTCCGCCACAGCCACGCCAGATCCCAACCGTGTCTGTGATCTGGACCATAGCTCACAGCAACACTGGATCCTTAACCCGCTGAATGAGGCCACGGATTGAACCCGTAACCTCATGGTTCCTAGTCGGATTCGTTTCCGCTGCACCACAGCAGGAAGGGAACTCCTGGGTGTTTTATCTGCGCCTGTAATTAAAGGGAAGAGGGATGAATTGATTATGTTCGCGTGATGTGATATGGTATTGAAGCACTAATAGGGTTTTCAAAGCCTTAGAAACGCCTTCTCAGTGGCACTCAGGATAGCTCTTGCTTATTAAGTGTGTGTCCAACTGGCTGTGCCCTCGGTGTGTTTTGGGCTTTATTCTTTACTAGCCACCAGTTTAAGGAGATGGGGCTCTTCTTTGGCATGCTTCCGCTTTTGTTGGAAGTGCTCTATTTTTTTTTTGTCTTTTTGCCTTTTCTAGGGCCGTACCCACGGCATATTGAGGTTCCCAAGCTAGAGGTCTAATCAGAGCTATAGCCGCCTGCCTATGCCACAGCCACAGCAACGCGGGATCCAAGCTGCGTCTGTGACCTACACCACAGCTCATGGCAATGCCGGATCCTTAACCCACTGAGCGATGCCAGGGATCGAACCGCAACCTCATGGTTCCTAGTTGGATTCGTTAACCACTGAGCCACGACGGGAACTCTGCTCTATTTCTTTTTAAGGAATTAATGTAACAGTGAGGCAAATCCTGAGACTTTAGAAAACAGCATGGAAGCTAATGATCACACTAGTAGATGTGCTAGAGAAATTTTTGGGGGAGAAATTAAGGCAGACATTTTCCCAGCCTAGGACCAAATGCAGACAAAAACTCTGAAACCTAGGACACGTTGCAAATACCATGGCGGTGAGGCTGGCGTTTCCGTGTCTAGGTTTACGAGCTGACCGTGCACTACACTCAGCACCGAGACCACAACGTCGTGACCGGAGCCTTGGAGCTCCTGCAGCAGCTGCTCAGGACGCCGCCCCCGGAGCTCCTGCAGGCGCTGACCACGCCGGGCGGCATCGCCCAGCTCGCTGCCAGCAGTGACGAGCCCGGCTGCCGGAGTCGCAGCGGGAGTATTGTGGAGCTCATAGGTAAGTTGTTAGAGGGCCGGCTCTCGGAATCCGCCGCGGAAACATGTCCCGTCTCCTGAACACGAGGCGGCACTGTGCTGAGCAAGTGACAAGGTCTGGCGCAGGAATCAGCCTTGCTCTGCGCACAGGGGCCTAGGCGTGGGGTGAGTGGCGCGATGAGGCCGGCCTCCTGCTCCAACTCGGCCACCTCCGCGTGCGTTTCTTCTGTCCTGAGATGGAAACGTTAGGGAACGTGTCTCCAGCACCCTGTGTCCCTTGGCCGGAGAGGGGACCTTTAAGTCCTCCTGGAATTCTGGAGTCCTTTCCTGCCCTGGGTCCTTTTTTGCTGTCCTGCCTGATTCTAGAAAGCCCCTCTGTTGGCGCTCCGGGACCCTCCCTGCTCGGTCCTCTGCTCTCCCTCCCTGTTACTCTTGGGCTTCAGGCCCTAATCCCGCCCAGGGTGCTGCACAGACCAACCCTCCTGACACCGAGGTGCCGCCAGGGAGTTGGAATAGGTGGGTCCCGGAAACGCAGCCTCTGGATCCAGGTGCGGTCCTGAGGAGGCTTCTGGAGCATCTGCAGGCTGTGCAGTTCACTGGCCCTGCGGTGTCCGGGCCGTTCAGTACAGCGTGGGCGCAGCAGGGCCTTTACCCACTGCCTCGGCAAACTCGCGGGAGCTGGCAGCAGTCTTAACTGCCGCCTCATTTCAGTGTAAATGTTTGCCTGAACCACGCGTAGATTATGTTTAAAAAAAAAATGCCATGGGAATGGGGGCCTGGAGGGGAATATGTTAATGGTCATTAAAAAAAAGGTTAATCAAGGTGAATAAAGGAAACGAGTCTATACACCATTAATGTGGTCACTGGTTTCAGAGAACTTGTTAAATGGAACAGGGGGCTACATGGACACCTGGATATGTCTTTTTCTTTCCTTTTTTTTTTTTTTGTCTTTTTGCCTTTATGTAGAGTCGCAACCGCGGCATATGGAGGTTCCCAGGCTAGGGGTCTAACAGGAGCTGTAGCCGCCAGCCTTCGCCACAGCCACAGCAACGCGGGATCCGAGCTGCGTCTGCAACCTACACCACAGCTCACAGCAACGCCGGATCCTTAACCCACTGAGCAAGGCCAGGGATCGAACCCGCAACCTCACGGTTCTTAGTCGGATTCGTTAACCACTGAGCCACAAAGGGAACTCCATATGTCTTTTTCAGTCGGGGATTTTTGAACCACTAAAAGCCTCGAAGGTGCGGGATGAATTGGGTGGCAAAACCAAATCCTGTGCTGCACGGTGGGAACAAGAGTTTGCCTAGAATGTGACCATGACAGTTGCATCACTGTGGTCACTGGGAACCTGACAAGTGGGAGGGTTCCCGCCAGTAGCTGTGCATGTTGGCAGACTGCCAAAGTGCGGGACCGTCCCTGAGTCCCCATGGCTCAGTCTGGGTGTGAAAGTGGAATATTGTTATCACACTTCGGGAACATTGTAATAGACCCTTCTCCTGTGGCTGAAGAACTGAGACCCACTGAAACCGCAACCCGGGACTAGACCAGCAGTTTCATGGATTGTTACAAGATCGTTCAGTAATGAATATTTCTGCAATTTGGAAAATTAAAATTAATGAATATGTTCATTTCTTTCTGAAAGCTAAAAAGAGGCTTGCATCTGTGCAATTTTAAGAAGAAAGCCTACATGGGTGGGGGCGTTGGGGAATACGCTGTGAACTTGAAAGAGCTAGCAGGAGAAAGACCTGAGGGTGCTATTCTTACTGCAATGACAGACTGAGAACCAGTTCTCACTCTGCCGACTTTAAGGCATCAGTGAGTTACCTGACCCCTCTGAGGCTCAGGCTCCGCGTCTTAAAATAAGGACACTGCTAATAATTGCAGTGTGTATTTGTTTTGAGAATTTAATGCAGATAGAATGTACTAGCATTATCCTTGATTTGAAATAAATTAGCAGTATCGCTGTAATAACTAAAAAAAAAAAAAAAAGAAAATGTTGATTCGCCTGTCCACTGTCCTTTGTACTAAACAAGCCTTTTCTCTGTGGCGTGCATGCCTTACAAATATTTGCTGGAAATACTAATTTCTAATGATTGTTTCCAATGAAATTTATATTTGATTATTCAGCAAATAATCAGGGATTTCACCAAATAATCAGTGTTTTTGTCTTTTTAAATGCACCTTTTAGGTCATATCTTTAGGACTGTATGTTTGAGGGTTAATATAATTTTCATGTTGAAATTAAAATTGTAACATGCAGTTTTCATGGTCTCATATTTTCTAATTTTAAAGTCAAATTAAGCTTGAAGATTTTCTGATTCCTTCTGGGTTTTAGCAGCTTGTTTCCTTACTTTCACCTGTCCCTTTCTGTGATTTACAGCTGGAGGGGGTTCTTCATGCAGCCCTGTCCTTTCAAGAAAACAAAAAGGTGATTATTTCAGAAATGATTCCCACGTTGAATCTTAATTGCTTTTTCCGTGTTTCTGTGATGCAGTTGGCTCTGTCTGTATCTCTTCTCAGCAGAGTGATTAAATGTGTAAATGTGCTGCTGGAATGTGATAACCAGGCCTGAAGAGTCCTATAGGGTGGCTTTTAAAAATCACTTAGGTATCAGAATTGGTTTGTCCTAAGTTGCTAATGGTTTTGGTCAGGCTCAGCAAACTTCTTCTATGAAACGCCTGGTGGTCCACTAGCCTGTGGGCCTTTACTGCCTCTTTTTTTTTCTTTTTTATGCAGAGCCGCACCTGAGGCATGTGGAGGTTCCCAGGCTAGGGGTCTAACAGACCCCTAACAGGAGCTGTAGCCGCCGGCCTTCGCCACAGCCACAGCAACGCGGGATCCGAGCCGCGTCTGCGACGTACACCACAGCTCACGGCAACGCCGGATCCTTAACCCACTGAGCAAGGCCAGGGATCGAACCCGCCACCTCATGGTTCTTAGTCGGATTCGTTAACCACTGAGCCACGAAGGGAACTCCAGAGGGTCAGCTCTGCCCTGTTTCCGGAAGCAGCCAGGACAGTACTAAGCTAATGGGTGCAGGCAGCCTCATTCCAGGGCAGCTTTATTTACTTTGCCTGCTCCTGCTTTAGGGAATGTATTATGTTTTATAAAGGTCACTTATCTTCCCAATGAGTTTTGTTTAGTATTAGGAGCAATGTGTGGTTAGTTATTTGGTTAATTTGGGCCTGGTTACCATTTTTCAGCCATATTTAGCTTTGGATATTCCTATATTTTCTCTTCTCCTACAATTAGTTTGTTTTTATTAGAGGTTTTCTGCTCCGGTCTGGTAGCTTAGGCGTACATCGTCACTTACACGCCAATTATTTTCTTTTCCGGTCTGGATTTCCATAGGAAAGGATTTCTGTTGTCTTCCGTTTTGAAAGCCTAAAAGACTAATGCACATACTAATCTTTTTTTGAGTCATGAGTTGAAGCCTAACCCTAATATTATTTGTTGTATCCAGTGCCATCTTAACAGGAATAATCTCTCAGCCCTGGCTGGGTTAAGTAAATATTTCCTAGAAGGACTTCGTGTCAGAACTTGGGCCATCATGATGTGGGATACTTAAGTTTGAGATTTTGCTGAAAACTCTGAGATTGCTTGAAAGCTGAAGGCTTCTAGGAACAGCTCATCTTTCTGTGTTTGGGGTAGGAAGAGATCTTCAGGCATGTGGCTAGATTTCTCTGCTCTTTACCTTATTGATTTCTTAGTCACTCTTGCTGACGTGATGAGAATTTGACTGACTCACTGGTTGAGAGGGTTTTTTTTTTTTTGTCTTTCGTCGTTTTAGGGCCGCTGTGCTGCGGCATATGGAGGTTCCTAGGCTAGGGGTCCAGTCGGAGCTACAGCTTCCTGCCTACGCCACAGCCACAGCAACAGCAGATCTGAGTTGCGTCTGCGACCTACACCACAGCTCATGGCAACGCCAGATCCTTGACCCACTGAGCGAGGCCAGGGATCAAACCCACCACCTCATGGTTCCTAGTCAGATTCGTTTCCACTGTGCCGTGATGGGAACTCCATGAGATGGTTTTTGTTTGTTTACTTGGAGGTAGGACTTGGGACTCGTCCTTAATCTCTTTTTTGTTTTTCCAGCATTTTATTGTTTTTATTTAGAGGTGCAAAAATTCTTTTTTTCCAAGTGAAATCTGCCAACATATAGTAGAGATAAAAACAAGAGTTGTTGTTGGCTGTAAGATCAGGGTGAGGGTGAGATGTGGCTGGGGGACCCTGCTCTGGCAGCAGCCTAGCCCTTGACCCTTAGGAAGAGCTCCTTGGAACAGGTTTGCAAACTACTGTTGCCGAGGATAGAGACTGCTTTCATTAACACTGAATTCACAGGTAGGAGTTTTATTTGCGTTCTCAAGCAAATAAATAATTTGTTCTGTGATAAAGGACCCTGTTACTTAATAGGTAAGCCAAGTTTCTATGCTAGTTTCATCTAGATTTTGAGTTTCCTTTGCTTCCTTTTTTTTTTTTTGGATGGGGGGCTTTGATATCATATCATTATAGATTTATGGAAGCTAAATACACACCTATGACCTATTCTTTGAAGAGCAGTGAAATTAAAAATTAGAACTTGTCAATAATTTCTTTGATAGTGTTATTTAATGACATTTATAGGTAATGTAACCATAATGATTTAGTGAGTTCAGTTAAATCATGTTAAGACCTTTGCTTTCTTCTTTCTTATTAATATAGTTTGGAAACCATGAACTGTAAAATGTATTTTTAGAACTTTGCGAAGATGAAGTATTATTCCATCCTTTCAGATCAGTGCCTGAGTCCTGATTATCAACTGTGGAAATCCAACAAATTAAAAGATAATAGGGAGTTCCCCTGTGGCACAGTGGGTTAAGGATCTCATAACTGCTATGGTTCAGTTTGGGTTTCATCCCTAGCCCTGGAACTTCTGCATGCTGTAGGTAGTCAGAAAAATAGAAATAAAAATAAAAGATAATAAAAGAAAAGGGAATTTCAGGTATAAAAGTTTTATGTATGAGTTCACTGTGCTGTTGGAAATATGGCATGACTTTCCCAAGAGCTAATAGAATTGGTTCTAGCCATAACTTACCATTTTTAAGGTTAAATGGTAATGTAAATTATTTAACATTCATGGTAGCCTAAGTCAGTAAATATTAATTATTAAAACACTTTGCAGTACAGATTGAGAATCATTGTTTTTAACTTTTTTCCAATATCGGTTTATTGAACTTAATAATACTCTAAAAATCTCTCTGCATTTTTTGTTTCCTGCTCTAGAGGTATAAAAAACGCATATAACGACAGATAAGAGCATGAATTAAATCTGGTCATTATTTTCCTCTTAGAATGCGTTTATTTGATTTTCAAAGTTCTGCCTTTCGACCTGAAAAGGGCTCTCAATGCATCACTTCCTAGGGAAGGTGCTGTTCGGAGAAGCAGCTGCCTTGGAGGATGAGTCCGAGTCGCGGTCCGAGGGCAGCAGCCCCGCCTTCTCAGGTAGCGTCCCGCACTGATTGGCTGGTGTCCTTCCTCCGCGGCCCCGCCCCGCCCCGCCCCGCCCCGCCCCGCCCCTGCGTCGCAGGGGGTGGAGCAGCGAGGGTTCCAGCAGTTTCCTAGCTTTTACATTGATTCCTAGCTTTTACTTTGAAACGTGGATACGCGTTTTCTTGTATCAGGTATTTGCAGTTTTCCTTGGTTTAGGCTGTTAGGTTGATGAAATTAGGTCGCTACTCCCCGAGTGTGAGGGTGGGTAGGGTGAATTGCAGGGGTTTGGGGGGGGTGGGAAGATGGGAGGAAGAATTGTCCTAGAATAATTTAACTTGAAAGAAATCTACATTTGTTTTCAAATAGTTGTCTGATTAGACGTTTTATTCATCTTATAAAAGATGAGTATTGACTAAGGTACTCATAATTGGATAAAATGAGAGTGGTTCAGATCGTGTAACCCTATTCAAAAGAGTATTTTTAGATAACTGAAAATAAGGCTAAAATATTTGGGAAGGAAATTGTATAAATCTACTAGTGAATACTTATTGATTTATTCTACGAAATAAAAATCAGTTTTTTAAATTATAAAAATAGGAAATTACAGCTGTCTACAACACTGTAAGCTCAGGTGCTCACTGAGCCACTGGCCTCCGGGAGTGACGCTGCTTAGAAGCTGGTGTAGGTTTTTATGTAGTGGTGGTGCTTTCTAAACTACAGTAGGAAAACGGGAGACGACGCTGCAGGGGAGAAGGACTGGCTTAGAGGTCTTGAATCCGGTCTAGGAAGAAGGGAAGCCCACCTCCAGGAGCACCACTTGCTTAGAGCTCTGGGCCTTTCTGAGTGCCCAGCTGTGTTCCGGCTGGTCTGTCTGGACTCGCCACAGTCTGGGTGCTGCTCTCAGCCCAGGCCTTAACCTGAGCACACTTCCGCTTTTGTGGTGGAATGCCACCTGAGAGCATTCACAGCAGTTTAAAAGTATCTACTTAGGACCCTTGTTTTGTCAGGATGGGACAGTAAAATAGTAAAAGGTGAGTAAATAATACAGTGGAAGTGTGTGAAGGATGCACTGCTGGCCTGCCTTTGAAACCTACTGGTTCCTAGGTTCACTGTATTCCAGCAATTACTGTAGTGAAAACATTTGCTGGCAGTGGCAATGGGGGTATTTGCAAACATTTGATTCTGTTGAATGCTTTTCCCGACCCTTTGAGCAACGAGTTTTTCTTTGTCCTCAGCCTCAGTCAAGGGTGAGATGGGTGGTGAGCTGGCCGCCTCCTCCGGTGTCTCCACTCCTGGCTCTGCCAGCTCGGCTGCCGACTCTGTGGGTCACGACATCATCACAGAACAGCCGCGATCTCAGCACACGCTGCAGCCGGACTCGGTGGATCTGAGCGGCTGTGACTTGAGCAGCGCTGCCACCGACGGGGACGAGGAGGACATCTTGAGCCACAGCTCCAGCCAGATGAGCGCCGTCCCGTCCGACCCTGCCATGGACCTGAACGATGGGACCCAGGCCTCCTCACCCATCAGCGACAGCTCCCAGACCACCACCGAGGGCCCTGACTCGGCCGTGACCCCGTCAGACAGCTCTGAAATCGTAAGTGGTCGGAGGGGCAGCCTGTTGGCCGCAGAGCGGCCTTCTCCAGGGGACACCCCCCTTACTGCCTCCACCTGACCTACTAAGAACAGTGTAGAGGTCACCAGCGCATACTGGTTTTTTACAGGTTTTAAAGTTGAAGTATAGTTTATTTACAAAGTTGTGTTAATTCCTGCTGTGCAGCACAGTGATTCAGTTATACATGTATCTTTTTTACACTGTTCTTTTCCGTTATGGTTTATCATTGGCTGTTGAATACAGCTCCCTGCGCTACACAGTAGACTGGTTGTTCATCCTTGTGGAATAGCGTACACCTGCTGCCCTGCTCCATCTCTTCCCCACCCCAACCTCAGATAGGGAGCAGCGAGCTGGCCCCGTCTGAGACCTTCACTGAAGGAAACAGCCAAATGTCGTTTGTTTTGAACATGGAGGGCAAAAATTAGAATAGTTGATGACACCAACTCTCCTAAAATTGAGTATTTTAATTTTTAATACCTTGTTGGGCACAGCCTAAGTCATTATTTTGAAAATCCTTAAGGAGCCTATTATTAACAGATCTTTGGGAGTTCCAGTCGTGGCTCAGCCAAAATGAATCTGACTTGCATCCATGAGGATGCAGGTTCGACCTCTGGCCTTGCTCAGTGGGTTAAGGACCCAGCATTGCCGTGAGCTGTGGCATAGGTTGCAGAGGTGGCTTGGATCTGGCATTGCTGTGGCTGTGGTGTAGGCCGGCAACTACAGCTCCAATTGGACCCCTAGCCTAGGAACCTCCATATGTCACGGGTGCAGCCCTAAAAACAAAAAAAAAAAAACCCCAGATCTTTGGTCCTAATGCAGTGTGATTAATAGCATTAATGTGCATTCTTTTACCACTTTCCGACCTAACACAAACTTTTACAACACACCCTACCTTGTGGAGCATGGATTTAAGTACTTCTGGTCTCTGAGTGAGTGGACAAGAAACACCTCAAGGGGGGTTTAATCAGAAAGTCTGGTACAGGTATATACTGAGTTTTATGGCCCAATTTTCTTTTAACAATTTGTACTAGTAATTGTTTTGGTACAGTTGGATATATTTTATTAAGAATATGCTTGGGAGTTCCCTGGTGTCTTAGTGGTTAGGATCTGGTGTTTTCCCACTGTGACCTGGGTTCGGTCCCTGGTCTGGGAACTGAGGTCCTACATCCAGCTGCTGCATACTGCAGCCAAAAAAAGCATATGGCTTTGTTTCTGTTGTATTTTTCACTTGAGGTAAGCACTGGCAGCTGTCCAGCTGTCTCGAGGATCTGGTCTCTAAGGGCTGAGCGGCTCTCCACTCACTCGGGTGGAGAAGTGGGCTCGCCGTTGGGGTTTTTAACTCGAAGGCCTGGAGGAGAGGAGGATGGATATGTGGGAGAGTGAGGAATGATTTTAAGTAAGGAAGGTGACATCTGCGCTGGGAGAGGGGAAGGTTGGGGAAAGTGCTGGGCTCAGTTGCATGTCAGTGTGAAGGAAGCTTTTGTTGTTTGATTGTTGCACCAGCTTCCATCTTGCCTTTTTTTTTTAATCTTTTTAGAGCCTCAGGTGCAGCATTTAGAAGTTCCCAGGCTAGAGGTCGAATTGGAGCTACAGCTGCTGGCCTACACCACAGCCATAGCAACACCAGATTAATCCTCATGGATACTGGTGGGGTTCGTTTCCGCTGAGCCACAACGGGAACTCCCACCTTGCCTTTTTATAGTAGCTGATTCCTGGGCAAGTTTGTTAGAATAGGGAGTGCTGACAGTGTCCCGTCTTGGGGTGCTGCAGTGCCAGCAGCGGGCCCTACGCTGGCCTCTCTGGCCCACGGGGAACCAAGCCTCTTCCCTTGGTGTTTCCCACGGATCGATATAGTTCTTTCTCATTTGTGAGGTGCTTCCGTGTCCTGTATTTAGTCATTAGCTGTCTGCTGAACAAACTGCTGAGCACCTGTTAGGTCCCAGGGTTTGCCCTGCCCGCTGGGGACGGGGCAGAGGGCACAGCGCGTGAAGCTGCTCCTGTGGCACTCATGTTGCAGGGTCGGGTCTCCGGCTCTCCTCGTTTGGGGCCAGAGAGCGAAGGCCTTCGGCTTCATGAGCCCTCTGGCCCGCGTGCATACTCATCGCTGCTGCTGTAGTGCGGAGCAGCCACGGACCGGATGTAAATGAGTGAGTGGGACTCTGTGCCCATAAAACTTTATTCACAAAGCAGGTGGTGTGCCAGGTCTGGCCCACAGACGTAGTTTTCCTCCGTCTGTTCTGGAGCGAGCGCGTGTGTGGGGGGGTCAGGGGAACAGATGAGAAGCCGTGAATCCATTTACAAGGGAATAAATATGTGGTCGGTTAGCAGTAAGGCCACAGAGAAAAACCAGGCAAGCAAAGGGGACAGGGCTCTTCCTCGTGCGACAGCGCAATGCTTGGTTCAGGAGCTGGGCCTGGAGGGGCCGCTGCCACTCTCTAGTGGTGTGGCCTTGGGTAGCCGTGGTCCTTCTTGCCTGGCTTTTCTTAGCCGCAAATGAAGACGACGACAGCACTGATACTGGAAGATAAGGGAAATAACACACTTGGGTGCTTTGCAGCCCGCCTGGGGCATGTTTTATTTGGCCACACTTGGAGCAGGCACATGTTCACAGGCCAGGGATGGGACCTGCACCACGGCAGTGACCTGAGCCACAAAGTGGTAACGCCAGGTCCTTAACCCACTGAAGCACTAGGGAACTCCTGTTTTTTTGTTTTTGGTGGAACTTTTCATTTTAACCTGTGTAGTTTTGTTTTTTTAAACTAAGCTGGAGAATGGAGGAAATCGTGTCTTTCTTGATTGTTTTTGATCATGTAGCTCAATTCTTTTAAACTAAATTGGAAGGATTTGGAATGTTTTTTAAATGATCTAATAGAGTTATTTCAGTAATAATTTACTAGCATATTAAGGGTCCGTTACGTGGTTTTTCAGATCAGTTACGTGGCATTTCAAGTGGATGTCAGAAATTTTGCAGTATGCACTCATAACCCAAGTATATGGCTAAATATTTGAAATACTGTGCCCAAAACTTAGGTGATTCAGTCCTAGGAGTTTAGGAGATAACCTACATTGTCAAGCCTTTGTCTAAAGGTTCTTCCCCATTTTTGACTTACTGTAAACTTTGCTTGTGAACACAAAGTTTTAAAAAAATTTTTTTTCCTTTTTTTCATCTCAAAGAGAAATGTCCACACTGGAATTTCTTTGGAATTTGAGGGTCATAAAGCTTTGTGTAATGTCATGGTAAAGCGCGATCAGTTAGCTCTTGAGAATTTATGTGTACGCATCTGTGTGCCCTGGAGGTAGTGAGCCCTGTTAGTGTGCGAGGTGTGGGCTCTGGTACCTGTGGTTTTGCCTTTGCCTTGGCCCTCGGTGACCACATTCAGAATTCTCACCGCCCCTCGTGAACTGTTCAGGTGTTAGACGGTGCGGACGGCCAGTATTCAGCGCTGCAGGTGGGACAGCCCCAGGACGAGGACGCAGACGAGGACGCCCCGGGGGTCCTTCCCCACGGAGACCCGGATGCTTTCAGAAGCTCCTCCATCGGTACGCTGACCTCACGCGCTGTGCTCCCAGGGCCTCGTTTCCACCCTGACCTCTTAGGTGCCGGCACCCAGCAGCCCGCCCGGACCTCCGGTCCCTGGTGGTGAACCGCGGAGGAGGGCCGTCAGCTGGGATGTGATCATCCGTCCCCTCCATCTAAACCCTGTGCTTTGACGCCGACTTTGTGTGACTGTGCGATTTGTGCTTTAACTGGAATCTTGTCACTTAACCTCGATTTCTCTGTTTTTGAAGCCCTTCAGCAGTCACATTTGTTGAAAAGCCTGGGTCACAGCAGGCAGCCCTCTGACAGTAGTGTAGATAAATTTGTCTCCAGAGATGAAGCTGCTGAGGCAGGAGATCCAGAAAACAAGGTGAGCCCCTCGGGCCCGAGACGCTCAGCGTTCCGAGCCCGTGTGAGTGTACCCGTCACGCTGGCCACTGGCTGCCCTCCGCACTCTCGGCCCTTCCGTCCCTGGGCTCTGGCCGAGCCGTTTCCCTCCTCCCAGGTCCGCCTCCTGAGGTGCCCGAAGTTCTGCTCCCTTGGGAGTCCCTCCCAGACAAACCTCGCCTCAGCTGTCGGGCCACTCTTTGGATGCTCTGGTCGTGAGCGGCCTTGCCCGTGTCCTCTTTTTGCTCCACTGAATTGATTTCTTTGTTTATTGTGGTAAATATTAATAACATTCAAGTGCCATCGTAACCATTTCGAGATGTCCAGCTCAGTGGTGTGAAGTGCACTCGTGCTGTCGTGTAGCTGTCACCACCGCCCATGCCCGGAGCCGTTTTGTCTCCCCACACTGCCACTCCGTCCCCCTTAAACACTGACTCCCCTCCCTCCCTCCCTCCCCGCTCTCCTCTCTGTCTGTTGGATTGCAGCCCTCTAGGGACCTCGCACAAGTGGAACGTACAATGTGAGTCCCTTTGTGACTGGCTTAGTTCCCTCAGCAGGCTGCACTCAGGCTCCCCCAGGGCGGAGCTGGTGTCAGGTCCCTTCCCCTTTTAAGGCCGAGTGGCGTTTCATGCCTTGAGTTTACCGCGTTTTGCATTTCTGTGCTAGGTCATGGCACTTGGGTTACCTCCACCTTTGGGCTGTTGGGAATAATGCTGCTCCCAGTGGGGTACAAACAGCTCCTTTAGGAGCCTCGTTTTGGTTCTTGTGAGTGTGTACCAGTGGAACTGCTGGGTCATAGGATAGTACTGTTTTGAATCCTTAGAGGAGCCGCTGTGCTGGTTTCCGCCTGCAGGGCGTCAGGGCTCCGTTTTCTCCACATTGTCCCCAGTGCCGGTCAGTTCCTGGGTTTCTGAGAGTAGCCGTCACACCGGGTGTGAGACGGTGTGTTCCCGTGGTTTTGACCCGCAGTTGCCTGGTGATTCGTGATGCTGAGCGCCTTTGCACGTGCTCCATTGATCGTTCATACGTCTTCTCTGGAGAAATGTCCTTTCAGGTTCCTTGCCCCTTGTTAGCAGGTCTTTTGGGTTTTGGATTGTTGTTCAGTTGTCCATTGGACTGACTTGAGATTATCTCCGTGTTGCTTACCTGTTTACACATCAGCGCCTTGTATCCCCAGCTGATTTTAAATTCCTTGAGGGTAAGAAATCGTGTTGTGTGCGCAGTCCTGCTGTGGGCGCTCAGTGACTGTCACAACCCGGGCGGTCCCTTCCTGTGCCCTCCCCCCAAGGCCCACGCCTTCTCCACCCCGGGCTTTCCCTGGCTCTCTTCTCTGCCTGAGCATCCCCCGCTCCCCCAGATGCCAGCTCACAGCCGCCCTCCAGCCTGGAGCCAGCTTGTCCCTGCCCCAGCCCGTGTGACCCTGGGCCCTAACTCGCTCTGCTCCGCCGGGGTCCGAGGTCAGGTGTGTGGGGGCACAGACTGGCACCCCTGGACCCCCACCCGGCGGAGCTGCTGCTCTGGAGCCAGCTGTTCAGTGGTGCACTGAGGCGTGAATGTACCGCTTCTCTGAGTGTAAGACAACCAGGTGTCCGTGTTTGTGTTCCAGCCTTGCCGGATCAAAGGTGACATAGGCCAGTCTACAGACGGCGATTCTGCTCCTCTCGTCCACTGCGTCCGCCTTTTATCGGCTTCATTTTTGCTGACGGGGAAGAGAAATGGTACGCACAGAAAGGCCGGTGTTGGGTTGAAGGCAGCAGCTTCGGGTTTCAGAGGGCAGCTTGGTGACTGACGTGTGCCTCATGCTTGGAGCAGATGGAGTGGAACTGGGATGAGCTTGGGTGTCCCTGAATGGGGGGCGGGAGGGGGAGGCCGCTGGTTCCGCGGGTCTGGTTTTGTGTACTTGGAGCTGAATATCCGCTGCCTTGAAGCTTGGGCGACCCCGGTGGATTGTTTTGCAGCCTTGGTTCCAGATCGGGACGTGAGGGTCAGCGTAAAGGCGCTGGCGCTCAGCTGCGTGGGTGCCGCCGTGGCCCTGCATCCTGAGTCTTTCTTCAGCAAACTTTATAAGGCCCCCCTGGACAGCGTGGAGTACCCTGGTATGTGTCTCAGTCCTCATGTTTAATTGATGCGAGAACTGTTCAGACCATCTTGGCCGTTTTAGTTTTAGAGCCCTGAGTTTTCGGAGTTAATCTGTAGCATTTGCAGTGTGTTACGGCTCTTCGTAAAACATGTAAATAGTGATGTGTTTAGCTTCTTGGATTGTCTGTAGATGCGAGGTTTAGTTGAGACACACGCAGCAAAGCAGCAGAAATACGGGACCATGAGAGCTGGTTTACATATGTGTTAGATTTATACCAGAAACACATGGTGTGTGATTGAAACTGCTGTGGCTCACAGCGGCCAGGCCCGGTGTTCACACTCAGACAGCGGGAAGTGAGGAGCTGGGCCCAGCAGCACACAGCCGGCGTGGGTGGTGGGAGGAGGCCGTCCGCACGTTAGCCCTGCCTGCTCTGACTCCCTGGGGCCGGGGACGGACCTGCGCTTCTGAGTCCGTAGTAGCTAGATGCCGACTGGTTTGATCTAAGCAATTTTTGAATTGAAATCTCGGAATTTTGATTATTGGCCGACAGCCTGGAATTATCATCCAGAAAGTCAGTTGCATTAAAGTAGTGTCAGGGAAGTGACAGGTCTGAAATCCCCAAATGGCTTTTCCGCCGGTGGTCGTTAAGTTCGGGTCTTCCTAGACTGGGGTTGCCCCCGCCCAGTTCCCTCTCCTGAGAACTCAGGCCTTCCCTTGAGTCAGAAGGTCGGCCTGGGGACCACAGCGGCTGGCGTCTCTCCGCAGACGAGCAGTACGTGTCGGACATCCTGAGCTACGTCCACCACGGCGACCCGCAGGTCCGAGGTGCCACGGCCATCCTCTGCGGGACCCTGGTCTCCTCCACCCTCAGCAGGTCCCGCTTCCACGTGGGGGACTGGATGGGCGCCGTCAGGGCTCGGACAGGTGCGTCCAGTGTCCGGCCGGTCTCTTCTAAACCTGGCTCTCAAGTTCAGGGCCCCACAAAGGCGTTTGTTGCTTCTCTTCTGCTCAGGAAATACGTTTTCTCTGGCGGACTGCATTCCGTTGCTGCAGAAAACTTTGAAGGATGAATCTTCTGTTACATGCAAGTTGGCTTGCACGGCCGTGAGGGTGAGCGAGATCCTTTGTGGAAACCATTTTTTCTATTACAGGGAATTTTCACAGTATTACCTTTAAAATTGGAGCTTAATAATACATATTTCCAGATGTTCTGAACAATAATATTTTGACCAACAATAAACTGTATCCACCACTAAGTCTTAGAAAGAAAACATTGCCAACGAAGTTAAGGTTTAATAGGCTTTGGTCTAAGTTTATTTCTCAGAATATTTGTTTGAAATGTACCTTTCCTGAAGCATATGTTTAGAAGTGTGTCTTGTTCACATTAGGTGTAATACCTGTTGAATTAAAAGATAACTCTCAGGAGTTCCCTTCGTGGCTCAGTGGTTAATGAATCCGACTAAGAACCATGAGGTTGCAGGTTCGATCCCTGGCATTGCTCAGTGGGTTAAGGATCCGGCGTTGCCGTGAGCTGTGGTATAGGTTGCAGGCGCGGCTCGGATCCCGTGTTGCTGTGGCTGCGGCGAAGGCCGGCGGCTGCAGCTCCTGTTAGACCCCTAGCCTGGGAAACTCCATATGCCGCGAGTGCGGCTCTACATAAAGGCAAAAAGACAAAAAAAAAAAAAAAAAAGACAACTCTCAGGCCCACAGAATGCGTGGTGACAACTGATGTGGCCTTAGGGGCTATTTAATCACCTTTGTGTCTGTTGGGGACCAGCCTCGTCCTTTACGTGGTAGCAGGTGAAGCCCTTACACGTCAGCTGGTTCATAAATCGACAGTCCAGGTTAAACAGTAAGAATCAAAACAGAAGCCCTGCAGTTGTCAAATTGATGGGATATAGTCCCTTTTTAAAATTTCACAGCCTGGCCAGAATCGTGCCTTAGTTCCATGTGGGGCCAGGGTTCAGTCTGTCTTTCCCAGAGTGGAGGAAGTGTGTTGGCAGCACAGCCAAGTTCTGGCCCAGGGGCAGCTCTTAGCAGCCTGTGTGGGGGGCCGCCCGAGTGCTGAGGTCGAGGGTGCGGCTGCGGGGCACCATCCTGTGTGCCGGGCCTGGGCTCGGATGTCACAGGGCCACTGGCCCAGGTCGGCAAGGTTGGTGTCCAGGACGAAAGGCAGGGGAGGGGACACTTTATCTTTAAGCTCGAGTTTGCCGAGTTTATGTTCTAAATGCTGCTGAGATGGAAACAGTGCGGCATCCTGTAAGAGGAGGAGGCGGAGCTCCCTGGTGGCTCAGCGGGTTAAGGCTCTGGCCTTGCCACTGTGGTGGCGGGGGCTCGATCCCAGGCCCGGGAGCGCCCTGTGCCGGAGAAGATAGAGCAGGCATGGGTGGGAGGGTCGTCCAGCCCTCGGAGGCCTGACGCCGCTTGTCCCCCAGCTCTGCGTGGCGGCTCTCTGCGGCAGCAGCTACAGCCAGTGGGGGCTGCAGCTCATCACCGACCTGCTGACCCTGAGGAGCAGCTCCTACTGGCTGGTGCGGACCGAGCTCCTGGAGACTGTAGCGGAGATTGACTTCAGGTGAGTGAGTCGGGCTGGGCCTCCGCTGTAAGGTGGTCGGGGACCCGGTGGGGACCTGGGTGCTTCGCATGGGCTCCTGCTCTCCTCCTCCCGGACTGGGCCTTCTGCTGGGAGTTTGCGTGTACGGGCCTGGAGTTTTCTGTTAGTCATTTGGTTCTACAGTGTGTAACTAGGAGAACTCAGACCTCTGAAACAATGTAGCTTGTGTCACTTCTGCTTGTTTAAAAGGAATGTACCCCAGACCAGACTAAGATTGGGTCACAGCAATTTATATTGTGTTGCAATAAAAAAAAATTACTTTTGATGGCTTGCGATTTTTCATTTTCTAAGGGTAAGTTTTGATTCTGGATGTTTTCTTTCTATGCTTTCTTTTGGAAGGGAAATTTTCCTTTATTGTCCAGGCTTGTATTTTTTTAATTTTTTTTTTTTTTAATGGCCGCACCTGTGTCATATGGAAATTCCTGGGTCAGGGATTAAATCTGCACTGCAGCTGCAACCTGTGCAGAAGCTACAGCAACATCAGGTTCTTTAAACCACTGCACCAGGCTGGGAATTGAACCCGTGCCTCTGAGGCAACCCGAACCGTCATAGTCAAGACTTAACTCACTGTGCCACAGCGGGAACTCCCCAGGTTTGTGGGGCTTTTTTGTTGTTGTTTTTGCTTTTTAGGGCTGCACCTGTGGCATATGGAGGTTCCCAGGCTAGAGGTTGTATCAGAGCTACAGCTGCTGGCCTGCACCACAGTCCCAGAAACCGGGAACCCGACTCATCTGTGACCTACACCACAGCTCACGGCAACGCTGGATCCTTAATGCACTGAGGGAGGCTGGAGATTGAACAGGCATCCTCATGGGTACCAGTTGGATTTGTTTCCGCTGCATCGTGGCAGGAGCTCCAGATTTGTGTTTTTTAAGCCTCTGTCTATAGAGTGCTTGTTATGCGCCAGGCTGGGCTAGGTGCTCTGTGGGGTGATTTTCTTTCAACCTTGGAACATCCTTGGGAAGTCAGAGTTGCCTTTGCCGGCACTGCACGGAGCATGTGGGCGGTTGACCTGCCCGTCTGTGGGGAGGGCTCGCATCCCAGCCCCTCCGCTAGCCTGCCCTCCCGCCACCTTCAACAGGTGTTTGAGCTAATTCTGCGGGGCCCTTGGGGTCCTTCAAGGTAACAGGTGTTCACGTTCTTTTTGAAGAAAAATAATCTACTGAGCACTGCGTCTGGGTTATGAGCGGAATGTGAATTCTGCTCGCTTGAAAATGTCTTTCTGAGGTCGAGTAAGTGCTGTGTTCAAGCTTCCTGGATACGCTGGGAAGCCAGCCCGCTGCCTGGGTGGATACGCTGGAGCCAGCCCGCCGCCTCCATCGCTCTGCCCATCAGTCCTGCAGGCCCCCAGTGGGTGTGTGTTGAATAACGCAGTTATTTCACTGTGAATTATGTTCTTTTGTGTTAGGTTGGTGAGCTTTTTGGAGGCCAAAGCAGAACACCTACACAGAGGGGCCCATCATTACACCGGGGTAAGCCGTGCATTCCTGTGAGGCCGAGAGGCGCACCTACCTAGTGATATAGGATTTCTTGGAGTGTGTTCTGCCTGAGATTTATTTTGCAGTTTATGTGACCAAAGGTGTGATTGTATGTGTGACTCTGACGCTGGCGATCTTGAGGTCTTCCTTACTGGCCTTCTAAGACAGTTGACCTAAAATTTAGTAAAGTAGAGATTATATCTGTTTTTATTCTCCTTCTCTCCAAAGCTTTTAAGACTGCAAGAACGGGTGCTCAATAATGTTGTCATCTACCTGCTTGGGGACGAGGACCCCAGGGTGCGACATGTTGCTGCAGCTTCGTTAGTGAGGTATTTGCCAAGTACTGTCTCTTTAGTCTCTCGTGAAAGTACTAAACGGCCCCAGAGGGAGGAGAGGGAAAGCTCAGAGGCCACAGGGCAGTGGCTGTAAATCTTTGGAGCTTGCTTTCAGCTACTCTTAAACTATCAGGAAAGAAATTTTCTGTTGCCACAATAGTCTAAAATGATGATTAGGAAACAACAAAGTGCTGGCCTCCTATTGTAAAAGTAATGCACTTTTGTCCCCAAATTTTGAAATATAGAGACTAGCACTAGAAGGAACTAAAAATTCCTTCTCTGTGTTTAACTCGCAGGAGAAAATCACTGTTAACGTAGTGCATCCTGTGTACACGTTTCTTTTTTCCAAATTTGGGACCAAATGTACATGCAGTTTTGATAATTTCCACATAATCTCTCATTGGCATTTCCTGTTAGAAATGCTCTTCTAAAAAGGAAGTTTGAACCAGCGTTGTTGTCTGGGGTGGCGCCTTGTGTTCACGTGTATTCTCAGCTCTGTGCTGAAGGGCGTGTGGTATTTCCTACAATGTGAGATAAATAAAGGCTCTAAGTATTGTTTTTAAAAACATTTAATGGCCGGAGTTCCCGCTGTGGCTCAGTGGTTAACAAACCCGACTAATATCCATGAGGATGAGGGTTCGATCTCTGGTCTTGCTCAGTGGATTAAGGATCTGGCGTTGCTGTGGCTGTGGTGTAGGCCGGCAGCTACAGCTCCGATTAGACCCCTATCCTGGGAACTTCTGTATACTGCAGGCGTGGCCCTAAAAAACAAACAAAAAAAATTAATGGCCATTTTTTCAGTAGGTAGTTGTGATAAATTTTTATAGAAATATTATTTGGTTAGGCATTAAGTTTTTATTGATTTAAATAATGTATAATGGTTCAGTGACTATTGTACATAAATGTTTATGTATAACCTTTTTTTCTTAGAATTAATTCCTGGAGGGTGAGTTACTAAGCCAAGCAAGATTTTTGATTTTTTTTTTTTTTTTTCTTCTAATAGCTTTCTTGGGAGTTCCCAGGTGGCTTGGCTGGTTAAGGTTCTGGTGTTTACTTCTCTTAAAATTCACCCATTTTAAGTGTACAATTAAGTGAATTTTTTTTTTAAGTAGGTGCTGTGCAACCTTCACCACAATCCAATTTTAGAAATTTCCATCACCCCCAAAGCTCTGCTGTGCCCATTTGCAGTAACTCCCAATTCTCACCCAGACACAGGCAACCGCTGATCTATGTCCTGTCTCCGGGATTGGCTTTTTCTATACATTTTATAATGTATAGAATTAGATGGGTGTTAGAATACAGTAGGATGTATTAATTAGATGGGTTTCTGCATCAGGCTTTTTTTCTTAGTTTTTGAAGCTCGCCCGCACGGTGCGATGGGTCCTTTTAATGTGGAATAGCATTTATAGTCTGGATAACATCGTGCGTCACTTACACCTCCGCCAGATGCTGTCACCGTCTTCACTCTGACTCCTGGTGAACACGTGTGTGTCAGGTTTCATTTAGACGGACACTGGTACATTTTCTTAAGATTACTTTCATCTTGTTTTAAAAGTAAATATGTGTTTAATGAACAAAATTTAGGAAAAATGTAAAAAAGGAAAGAAAAATCTGACCCAGCTCCTCAGAGGTGGCCGTGGCTGTCCTTTTGGTTTTCAGGGTGGTCATTTGCAGTTTCGATTATGTGATATGCCTTTTCATGTACTTAACTGGATTTGTATGACTTGTTTGATCAAAGATTTTGGATTTTTACCATTTTCTGTGAATGATAGTAGTTTATTATACCTTAGAAAAAAAATTGTAGTTATGATCAGGTCTTCATGGAGGGAAGAGACTGTACCTAAAGGTATTGGGGTTTGCAAACCAGCATGATTGAAACGGTTGATGGTTTCCAGACGCGCCCCGCCCCTAGGGGACGGAGTGCCCACGCAGGCCGGTGTAGACGGCTGGCTGCAATGGAGCCCACCTGCTCCCTGCCCTCGGCCTCTGAGTTCAGGTTAGACTTGTAGGCTCTCGGCTGGAGCCTTGACCTGGGGACGCGCGGGGCGGCGGAAGTGAGTCAGGGACAGCCGGCATTGTTAGGGTCTGCTCTGGTCAGCGCTTCCTGGCGGCAGTGGCTAGATGCACTTGTTGATGCTGGTCCAGGAGATTAGAAAAGAGAACCTTCGAGGGGGCTTTTTTGTTTTTTGTGTTCTTCTCCTTTTTAGGGCTGCATCTGCGGCATGTGGTGGTTCCCAGACTAGGGGTCAAATTGGAGCTTCAGTGGCCGGCCTTCGCCACAGCCACAGCCATGCCAGATCTGAATGGCCTCTGCGACTTATACCACAGCTCACGGCAACGCCAGATCCTTAAGTCGCTGAACCGGGCCAGGGCTGGAACCCGCAACCTCGTGGAGACTCTGTCGGGCTTTAACCTGCTGAGCTGCCATGGGAACACCCAAGGGTGTTTAAATCGTAGAATTTTTAATTGTGTGTAGAGAAAAGTGCTTAATTCTGTGAGAGACAAAGAGAAAAGCACAGCACTCTTTACTTCCGAGGGGGATGTGGGTGGGAGTGATCCTCTCTGTTCTGTGGGGAGACGCTGTTCAAGGCGCAGACACCTTGACACGGAAGGCAGGTGCGTCACAGGTGGGCTTTCGTGTGCTTTCTAAGGTGAATAAACCTTGCTTTTATGTTAGGCTTGTCCCAAAGCTGTTTTATAAATGTGACCAAGGCCAGGCTGACCCAGTGGTGGCCGTGGCAAGAGATCAAAGCAGTGTTTACCTGAAACTCCTCATGCACGAGACGCAGCCTCCATCTCACTTCTCCGTCAGCACCATTACCAGGTACGCTAACCGGCTTTAACCTAAAACCTGTTTCCTAGTGAAGAAGCTTCGGATGAGGGTGTTTAGTAGGTGGTCCTCGTTTGATAGGATGCTTCTCTTTTTTGGAGTTTACCACCTGCCTCTCTATTTTAGCTCTGCTGCAGTCACGCAGATGTCATAAACCTTATGACTTGTTAGGGGCCACATACTGACAAGTGTATTTTTCTCTAGGACTCTGATGGCTATGTCTTATCTAAAAATTTATCCATTAAAATGTTCACTTTATTTGTGCCATCTGAAGAATTTGGGTATGTCATGCCTGGTAATTTTCAGGTCAGAGGGGCTCGTCAAGAGTCAGTGTTACTTATGGTTATCTGCTAGTTCAGTGATTTGCAGGTATTCACATTTTTGGAGAGTCTTTAAAATACATTTTCAAATGGCTGTACACAGGCCATTCCTTAAAAAAAATTTTTTTATTAAAGTATAATTGATTTACAATGTTGTGCCAGTTTCTGCTGTACAGCAGAGTGACTCTGTGGACAGGGCACGGAGGGAGACGGAAGTGAGTCAGCACGGATCCTGCTTGGGTTTCGTTTAGGTAGCTGAGGAATTAAAATTTGTATGTACCTGCAAGTGGGATAGACAATGTGCCGTGAATGGGGGGGCGGGAAGCGGCTGTCCGCTCGTGGGAAAGGCTGTTCTTTTGTCTGGAATCAGGAGTAGATTGATGAAGGATTTCTTTTAACTTAAAGCTTGAAAACTGGGCGGCTGCGGACAGGGAGAGACCGCGGGCGAGCCTGTACCGAGGAGGGGTTGCCACGTGCTGTGCGGGGCAGGGCGTCTCCGCCAGTCCCTGGGATTTCCGGTCTTCCTTTAACTGAAAGACCGACACTGCTTTAACTTCTTGTAGCCTTGAGCCTTAAACCTTTGAAAGCCACTTGGATTTTGAGAGTGTCGTAAACTTGCTGGTACATTTTAAGTCTCCGCATTTTTCTCATTAGAATATATAGAGGCTATAACCTACTACCAAGCATAACAGATGTCACTCTGGAAAATAACCTTTCGAGAGTTGTCGCGGCAGTTTCTCATGAACTAATCACATCAACCACGAGAGCACTCACAGTAAGTGTCTTTTGGTTGGTCTTAATGAAATTAATCTTTAGTAGTTTGGTCAGTTCTTAACGTAGGAGGCTTATATTAGAGCTCTTACATGTGGGGCTTATCAAGAAATTGTGCTTCTGTGAGTAAAACCTTGGTCCGTTCCAGTGGAATAGAAACAACTTTTTTTTCTGATGATTAAATATATGCTCATTAAAAAAAAAAATTAGCCTGTTTAGGAAGATAGAAATGAGAAGAAAAACTACTGTAATCTGAATTAGTAGTATATCAGAAGTTTATAATATCTCTAAAATAATTGTCTCAGTGACTTTATAATATATATGAAAGGGAAAAATCAGAAATGCAAAGATTTTTGTGTAGTATGATTATCTGTATCATTATTTATGATGCTGAAGTTTCGAAAGAACCTTAATATCCAATAATGATTATGCTGTGATTATGACTAAATTTTTTTTTTTTTTTTTGGCCACACCCACAGCATACAGAGGTTCCCAGGCTAGGGGTCTGATCAGAGCTATAGCTTCCAGCCTATACCACAACCATGCCAGATCCAAGCCATGTCTGTGACCTACACCAGAGCTCATGGCAACGCCGGATCCTTAACCCTCTGAGCAAGGCCAGGGATGGAACCTGTGTCCTCATGGATACTAGTCACGTTCATTACCGTTGATCCACAACGGGAACTCTGCTTTGGAGAATTTTTAACAATCTGTTAGAGCAATAATCTGGATTATAATAGTGAGTGAAGAAAGGCACTACGCAGAACTGTGTATGCCTGTGTTTTAGGGTTATGAATGTTTATATATATATTTTATTGATATTCACAAATTCTCTAAAATGAACAAGTGCCATAATTAGAAAAAAGGAATGTTATACGAAAGTAGTGCTAGTTTGCTGATTCCCAGGTCAAACCTTGTCATTTATTTCATGTGACAGAAGAAATGCTTTCAGGTTGTGACAACTCCGTTATGGCTAGCCCGCCTCGGTCAGCGCACAGGTGCCTCTCACCTTAAATATCGTCTGGGCGCTCTGTAGTCGGCCCTTCCCTGACTTGTTCAGAACATCCTCACCTTCATTCATTTGTATCCGTTGGGACCGGCTATGTTAGGCACTTTGTAGGCTTGGGAAGTGAAGCAAAGTGGATCCCCGCCCTCGGGCTCTTGAGGTCTGGGCAGGGGCTGGACGCTCGCCTGAGCGCAGGGCGGACAGGGCAGGGCCTCACGGGGACACCGACCCTCCTTCAGACCCACACGTCGCTGGTGCCCCGGTGCTGGTTACGGTGTGAATCTGTGCCCGAGGCCGGGGCTGTCCTGAGACACAGATCTCAAGTTTGCCTTCATTGTTTACTTGCTGTCAAGGGTAAAGGAGGTTCTATTTAACAAGCCCTTTTTGGGGCTAGAACATGATTTTTTTTCTTTACTTTATTCTTTAGTTTGGATGCTGTGAAGCTTTGTGTCTTCTCTCAACTGCCTTTCCCGTCTGCGTCTGGAGTTTAGGCTGGCACTGCGGGTATGTATTTTCCTCAGCACACGGCCGTCGGCTGGCACTGCGGGTATGCGTTTTCCTCAGCACACGGCCGTCGGCTGGCACTGCGGGTATGCGTTTTCCTCAGCACACGGCCGTCGGCAGTTCCGTGATGGAAGCATAGTCACGGGGAGGCCTCTCTTTCTTTCTTGTTGGGTCTTTTATTGGTTTGACCTTTTTGAGAAAGACCCCATGGAAGGAATGCTTGCTTCGGCCCTGTTCGTGGTGGGAAAGCAGCAATGGAGCTGCTGGCAAATACTGACGTTCTGATGGGCTTGCTTACTCTTCAGCCTTTGGGGGGTTTGAGGGTGTGATTTGCAGGCTCATTAGGGGAATTTACTTATGCTGGCAAAAGACTATTTTTTTTTGGTTTTTAGGGCCTCACCCACGACACATGGAGGTTCCCAGGCTAGAGGTTGAATCGGAGCTGTAGCCACTGGCCTACACCACAGCCACAGCAACACCGGATCCGAGCTGCGTCTGCGACCTACACCACAGCTCACGGCAACGCTGGATCCTTAATCCATGGATCGGGGCTTGGGATCAAACCCGCATCCTCATGGATACTAGTTGGATTCATTTCTGCTGAGCCACGACGGGAACTCCCCCAATAGTTTTAATCAGATCTGCTACTGATTTCATTTCTCAAATGATCTTTATGGAGCTACGGATATAAGAAGGATGTTAGTTAACAGTGAAATCATTTAATGAGCTGGTTTAAAGTGAACAGTGATGTGCCTGCCTTTTTGTTTTTGTTTTTTGTCTTTTTGCCTTTATGTAGAGCCGCACCCGCGGCATGTGGAGGTTCCCAGGCTAGGGGTCTAACATGAGCTGTAGCCGCTGGCCTTCGCCACAGAGACAGCAACGCGGGATCCAAGCCGCGTCTGCAACCTACACCACAGCTCATGACAACGCCGGATCCTTAACCCACTGAGCAAGGCCTGGGATCAAACCCGCAACCTCACGGTTCTTAGTCGGATTCGTTAACCACTGAGCCACTAAGGGAACTCCCATCTGCCTTTTGTTCAGAGGAGAAAAGGCAAGACTGTTAGCTTTGCATTTTCCTATAATTTGATCTTGTCGACGTCTGCCTGCAGAGTGCCCCCGCTGGGCGCCGCAGACGAGTCCAGGAAGAGCTGCACCGTCGGCGTGGCTGCCGCGGTCCTTACGCTGCTCTCCTCAGCCTGGTTCCCGCTGGACCTCTCGGCCCATCAGGATGCTTTGGTCTTAGCCGGAAATTTGCTTGCAGGTATCGGTATTGAGTTGAAGCCGGGACTCCGGGTCTTTAATTTCTGATTTTCCTTGGAGGGTTGGGGGGCAGTGAGCGAATTAGGGGAAAATATTGAGGTCATTTCCAGTGATGGCTTGTTCCTTTAGCCCGACTGCAGACGTGACCGATATGCGTTGATGTGTGCCTTAAGCAGCTATCCTGGGCCAAGTATTTTAATTAGCGCTTGCCCTGTGTAGCGCCTTAGCTGTAGGTAAACTCATTTCGAATTTGATTTTAGTGGGCACCATGTGCCAGGTACTGGCCTGGGCAGCAGGGCTGTGAGAGAGTGGGCTGTGCGGGCTGCGGTCTCAGGTTGGACGTGGATTTGTAGGGATGTGTGCAAACCAGAGTGTGGGGCAGGGCGTTTGGCCTGTACTGTCGTCTCTTTCTGTTGGAGATGAGGACAGAAAATAAGATGGACAGGCTGGCAGGAAGGGGCCCACCCTGCAGAGGGTACAGCCCGTGTACAGGCGTGGTGACGTGAAAACGCGTGTGGCATTTGAGAACTGTAAGGGGCTCTGGAGGTCACGTGAGGACGAGGGCTGGGGCATGTGGACATCGTGTCCACTCCGGGACACTGGCCCGTGTGCTGCGGGCCAACAGTCGGGTAGCACTGCAGGGAGATGGCTCTGCTGGCGTGAGTGTGGGTTGGCGAGGGAGTCAGGGAAGCTGGTAGTGAAGGCAGGTGGGGGGGGCGAGGGAGGGAACGGCCGGGGGCCGGGGCGGTGGGGGGGACACGATGGGACGGGCGGGTGACGGAGGCAGAGTCAGCCGGCCTCGGTCACCAGTCGAACTCACTTGTAAAGACCAGGAAGGGGCTGTCACTGGGTGGTATGCTGGGGACGTGCATGGAGGTTGGGCACAGATTCGGGGGTGCCAATCTCCTGCTGAAGTGGCGGTGTCAGCTGCCCCCCAGGTGGGGAGAGCCGCCCAGCAGGCCTGGTGCTGACGGGCTGAGTGACCCAGGTCTCGGCTCTGCCTGGGGGCCGGGGGAGTGACGCATGCCTGTATCACAGCCAGCGCCCCTGAGTCCCTGAGGAGGGCCTGCGAGGAGGAGGCTGGCCCGGCAGGCGCCAAGCAGGAGGAGGTCTGGCCGGCTCTGGGGGACCGGACGCTGGTGCCCATGGTGGAGCAGCTCTTCTCCCACCTGCTGAAGGTGATCAACATCTGTGCGCACGTCTTGGACGACGTGGCCCCTGGACCCGCAGTCAAGGTAACCCTGTCTCGGGCATTGTTTCGGGACGGTCCGCCGGCTCCGTGGGCTTCCGGATGGGCCTGTCCTTACTCATCTGTCCTTTCCGTGCTCTTTGGCTTTAGACAAACAAAACCGCGCATGTCGGGGCACTGGCGTCAACGCCTGGATGCGACCGATCTGTTTGTAGCCCTTCCGGAGCCTGGGACTCACTGTCAGCCCGAGAGGGAGGCAGCCGTCTCTACGCCCCAGCTCTCGGTGTCGGCGGGGAGCTCAGGGCGGGGAGCTCAGGGCAGGGTCGCTCTCTCCTGAGACGGGGTGGACAGTTTTGCTTTTCTTTGAAGGACAGTTCAACAAAAGCGGCTTTAAAACAGATGGTAAACTGTTTGCACAGTGAATTCAGGTGGATCAGCCCGTGGGTGACCCGCTGCCACCTCGAAACCTCTCCTCCGGCTCAGGGTCTCTGGCTCGGTCCTCCTGCCCGCGGGCACCCCTCCGTGTCTCCGGGCCGGCTCCCTGCAGTGACAGGAACAGTCCGTCTACACCAGCCAGGGCAGTGCCACTCACCCCACATGGTGACCGAGCGCTCGAAACGTGGCCAGCACAACCGAGGAACTGACGTCTGATTTTGCTTAATTGTCGTTAAATTTAAATTTAAGCAGCCAGGTGTAGATAGTGGCCCCGGTGTGGGACCAGGCGGCTCGGAGTAGGCAGGTCTGCTCCCAGGCCTTCAGTATCTAAACACTGGAGCCGCCAGCCCTGTCCCTGGAGTCCAGGGTGGCCGGCTGCCATGGCCGGCTCCATAGGCGCGCCTGCTGGGGTCTCACCTGGTCCAAAGGCGTTTTCCTCGGGCCCCGCTGCTCGGTGCCTGCTCCCGTGTCTCGCTCATTTTTCAAGCTGGGCAATGAGAGTCATCACAGCTCTTCGTTTTGCTCACCAAGTTCTTGGTTTCTCTGCTCAGTATCTTGTAAAAAGCCCCTATATGCATGTGGGCACACACGTGTACACTTACGTGTGCACGTACACACCCACGTGTGCGCACACGCTCCTCCGCAGGCTCACCGCTGCTGCCGCGGGGCCTGTGCGGCAGCGTTGCCAGCACGCCGGATGGTTATAGTAGCCGGCGCACCCTGCAGCCCCTGTGGAGTGTGTGTCTCAGTGCCTCCAGAGTTGTTTGGCCAGCACCACAGTCAGATCTAGAACCCAAAGGGGGACCCAGCTGTAGGCAGCCACCAGCTCTTTCTGTGTCTGTAGATCTGTGTGTTCTGGACACTTCATGCAGATGCAGCCCAGGGAGGTGTCCTTCATGAGCGGCCCCTTTCCCTTAGCGCTTTTCCAGGTGTCCCTGCTGCCTTGCACGCCCTTCTGGTTGCAGCCATTCAGCCGCCTTGTCTGTCGTGCAGATGAGGTGACTCCGCTCGGGTGGCGGAGTGGGTGGGCAGCAGAGCAGGGACGCAAGGCCCCATGTCCATCCGTCCCTGCTGCCCCCATGCTGCTCGCTGCCTCCTCTGCGCAGGGCCCGGGCAGCCTGTCCCCTGCCCGTGTCTTCAAAGAGTGTGGGCTTTGCTCTGCTGCTGATTAGCTTTGACCTTGGATGAGCCACTTTGTCATTGCTGAGCCCGTGACCTCACTGAAAATCAGTTAAAAACGTTGCTGTGTCCCCTTGGCCATGTTGGGCTCCCAGAGGGTGCGCTGCTGCTCGCCCTCAGAGGTGAGGTGGTCTGTCTCTGTCCACAGGGCACCTGCGAGGGGGCGTGGCTCAGTCCCACCTCGTACAGTGAGGGCGTGGCTTGAAGTGGGTGTCATGTGGACAGAGTCTGGGCTCCAAATCGTGGATTCAAAGGAAAAATGAATTGCGTGGCTTGGTTCTTTTCTGTGAATGGCAGGAGCACATAGTTCTGAGTTCTCGGTTCCGAGTGGGTTGCACATGCTTCACTGCTTCTCGTTTTCTGTTTCAGGCAGCCTTGCCGTCTCTAACCAACCCCCCTTCTCTGAGTCCCATCCGACGAAAGGGAAAAGAGAAGGAACCCGGAGAGCAGGCATCTGTGCCAGTGAGTCCCAAGAAAGGCGGTGAGGCCAGTCCAGGTGTGAGGCCGCGGCTGCAGGGGGAGGGGAGCGGGGGAGGGGGAGGGTCGTTGTCTGCATTATGGAGACTTGGGACCTAGCTTACGTTTCTGTCGGGGGAGATAAAATAGATCGCAATGAGGCCAGTGAAATGGTTTCCCCAGGTGCGGTTTCAGATACTCGGTGTTAATTGCTAAGTGTCCACAGACCGCATGTGGCCTTAGGCACATCCGAGGATCACTGGCGAGTGCGGGGCCCACAGCAAGGCTGCCGCATGCCCTGTACTTCCTCCCCTTTCCTCTTCTCACTGCGGAAGCAGGACGGAAGGCTCTCTGATTTCACTTCGGGAGGGTGCAGAAGGTTGGGACTCAGGGTGGGGTGAGATGTCCCTTTTGATGTGTGGAGGATTCGGAAGTGGGAAATGGACCAGGCACGTGGAGGGGCTGAGGGAGATGAAGCGGGGATAGAAGCATCTGAGTGAGAGGAACCCGAAAAGTTCGCGGATGCTTGGAGGGGCCGCTGCACTCAGGAGGTCTGGAACAGAGGGGCCAGAGTTAGACGGTGACCCCGCAGTTGGTGCAGCCCGCGTTGCTCTTGGCGGGCGCAGGGACAGCGGGCAGAGCAGGAGGTGACCAGACCCGTTCCCACGCCGTCTCACAGCGTTGGCGCCAGACACGACCCTCCCTGCATTTCGTTGTGAAGCGTTTCTGTGAAGGCCTTTTTTTTTTTTTCCTCTTAATGGATTTTATTTCAATTATAGGTGTACATAAATCATCACAAGTCAATTTTACAGATTTTGTATCCCAAACCCCCAGTGCATCCCCCCACCCCCCCAGATTGTCTTATTTGAAAAACCAAGGTTTTCCAAAGTCTGTGAGTCATTGTCTGTTCTGTAAGAAGGTTCGTTGTGTCTTTTAGT
>PVHT021183717.1:629736-656979 GCA_004024745.2 Catagonus wagneri
CTGGGATCCGGTGCACGTGAAAGTCTGTGTGTGCCTTTCAAGAGTGGGGTCTCTGTTTCCCCCAGTCCTGTGGAGCTCCTGCACACAAGCCCCTCCGGCCTTCAATGCCAGATGCTCCGGGGGCTCTTTCTCCCTGTGCCCGATCCCCAGGCGTGGGGTTTTGACGTGAGGCTCAGAACTCTCAGTCCTGTAGCTGAGTGAGTCTCTGTGATGCAGTTACTTTCCAGTCTGTGGGGCTTCCCACCCGGGAGGTATGGGGTTGCTTCGATCGCGTAATCGCCCCTCCTGCCTCTTGATGTGGTCTCCGCTGTGTCTTCTGGAGCAGAGTATCTTTTTTGGAAGTTTACAGTCCGTTTGGTTGAAGGCTGCTCGGCATTTGGCTGTATTTTTGCTGTTTTCGGGAGAGAAGCTGAGCTCCAGTCCTTCTATTCCGCCATCTTAATCCAATCCCTCTCTGTGAAGGCCTTTTAAAGGTTTTGTTTTCTAAGAGGTGACCGCGGTGCCAGGGGAGCGTTCACGAGCTTAGAGGCGTCAGAGCGCTGCGGACGCGCAGTTAGCCCAGCTGAACGCCCGTCTGTCCTGATGGAGGCAGTGGACTGAGCTCCGGGTCAGTCGTGAAGACCTCACCTAGCGGCTGGCATTTACCGCTACCGTCGCCTGGTGAGGGTGCGTGTACGCTTTACGGCGTTGAGAGCGCGCTCACGTGGTCGCCGCTTGATTGCTCCTGGCCCGTGACCCACCGAGACCGCAGGCCGGCCCGTGTGCCCCCTTGTGCGGTGGGAGCCTTGTGCTCTGCGAGCTTGTGAGATGAGCGCAGGCCATTGCATTAGTCGTCCCCCTGGGTGACCGACAGGCAGCCAGGCCCAGATGAACAAGGGACCGCATCACGCTGCTTTTCGTCTTTTCTTCCATTTCATTTAATTAGCTTTTGGGAGGTACTTAGAATCTACTTACCTTTATTAGTCCATTTCTTGTTATTTCTAAATAATCAAAAAGTCAGAGGGAAAATCTGAATTTTATTCTACTAGAGTACTTTAAAGGTAATTATTACCAGGAATCTCTTTAAAACTTGACAAGTATTTACTTTCGATCCGGAAGGTGATTTTGTGTGTGTGTGTTTCAAGCCTCCCGACAGTCCGACGCCTCAGGGCCTGCTGCAGCCAACAAGTCCTCGTCACTGGGCAGCTTCTGCCACCTTCCTTCTTACCTCAAACTGCACGATGTCCTGAAGGCGACTCACGCAAACTATAAGGTACGGCTTCTTTTGTAAAAACACACCCGTCCACACGCTCAGAGGATTGTTGGTGTTCAGATTGGTAGCTCGTATACGCACATATGTGGAAGTTAGCAAGGCCCTTGGGAGGGGAGTTACAATTGGCGTTTTCATCTTGCTTTTTTTTGTTTATTCTTTGTGTTTGTGTGTTTTGGGGTTTTTTCCCGCCACAGCAAGGTGTGCGTGGTTTTGTGGGGTCTTGGTCCCCAGATCAGGGAATGAACCTGGGCTGCAGTGGAGAAAGCATCAAGTCCTAACCACTAGACCTCCAGGGAGCTCTCACAGTTAGCTTTTTTAACTGTATCTTCCAGCTTTGTTTACCGTAGCTTCTATCATACAAAACCTTAGGGTTTTCATCAGAAGAGTGATACCTTTGTGACTCGGTGGTGCTGTGTCTGGGCGTCCCGAGCCCTCCTGCCCTTCTGGGGACGTGGCTTCATGCAGTTGCCTGTCCTTGGATTTTTCCTTCCTTCCTCGGCCTGTTGTCAGCACCCTCAGGTTGACATGACAGCGGTCACAGTGTTGAGATCCACTTATGTTTTCTGTGTCTTATTTCTTACCTGCTTTCCTCTCCCTTTGCCCAGAAAGTGTTTCTCTTTCATCATATGCCTTTCTGTTTACTGTCGTGTTTTTGCAAGTTTTCATTTTTGTGGTCAGTCTCTCCCACTTGCGCTTGTTCTTATGTTTTATATCTAGGGCCCTGACCCTTCTCTTGGTCTGTTAAATGGGGGAAATCACCGTGTGATCTAATTAAGCTGGTTCCTTTAGGGTCTTAACTTATTACCTCTTAAGACGCTTTGTGTGGCCAGACCGACGGGAAGGCTGATGTATGCGGAAGAGGACCTGTGGTTTATATTTTCATGACGTGCTGCTTATCAAGTACTGGTTACATTTTTTCCTCATGATAGAAGGTTAGGAATTATTTCTTTCAGTGGTGCCAATATAAGTTGGAAGATGCCTTTGGAAATAAATTTTTTTTTTTTTTTTTTTTTGCTTTTCAGGGTCGCATTTGTGGCATATGGAGGTTCCCAGGCTAGGGGTCGAATCAGAGCCGTAGCTGGCGGCCTGTACCACAGCTCACGGCAACACCGGATCCCCAACCCACTGAGTGAGGCCAGGGATCGAACCAGCATCTTCATGGATAATGGTCAGACTTGTTTCCACTGAGCCGTGAAGGGAACTCCCTGGAAGTAATGGTTTTTATATAGCTCTCCAAAGGAGTAATTTTCCCAAAGCCAGAAACAAACAGGAGTTCCCTGGTGGCCTAGCGGTTAAGGATCCCACGTTGTCACCTCTGTGGCGGGGGTTCGATCCCTGGCCCAGGAACTTCCTTGTGCTGCAGGCCAAACAAACAGGTAGAACCCCGTCCCAGGCAGTGGGAGTGTGGGGCTGCCCAGCAGTGCATACCCACACCCCTGCCACAGCAGACAGACCTGTGTCTGTCCCAGTGACCAGAATGCCACCACGCCAGTAACCCTGTGTTCCTCCTCTCCCCGCCCCCTCAAGGTCACCTTGGATCTTCAGAGCAGCACTGAGAAGTTCGGGGGCTTTCTGCGCTCTGCCTTGGATGTTCTCTCTCAGATTCTGGAGTTGGCGACGCTGCAAGACATCGGGAAGGTCTGTTTCTCCTTCCTTCTCGTTGAGCTGTGCTGGCGCCTTGAGACGCAGCGCCGGGCTCAGTGCCCCCCGCGCTCGCCAGGTGAAGCTGCGTCATCTGGCCCATTCGGCAAGCGGGGCGAGGTGCTGCGGTTCGGGCCCTGGCCCGACGCCCGTCTTAGCCTCGGGTGCGGGCTGGTACTGGTCTGCTTTCACGTTGCTGTGCATTGGCTCAGAATTGAGTTGTGGTTCAGAACCCTTGGCAGGTCCTGTATTTGGCTGTCACAGGTGGATAGGGTCTGAGCTGTCAGGGAGGGTGTGTGGCTCGTTCCTTTGGTGCCTTGGGGAACGGCAGAGCTGTGCTCAAGGCTCCAAGTCCAGCAGCCTCCCTCTCCTGCCCTCACCTTGTCAGGTGGGTGGGTTGCCTGCCAGCGCCCACATTGTGTCTGTGACTTCTAGTTAGCGTTCTGCCCGTCGGCTTTGCTGTGTGTGTGTCCACCTGTCAAGCTGCCAGGGCACCTTGGTTTCTTATGAATTTCAAGACGAGTTACTGGTAGCCTGCTTTATATGATTTTTGTTTGTTTGTTTCAGGGCAGCACCTGCTGACATATGAAGGTTCCCAGGCTGGGGGTCAAATCAGAGCTGCAGCTGCCGGCCTACATCACAGCCACAGCAACGCCAGATCCAAGCTGCTGGTGACAGCAACGCTGGATCCTTAACCCACTGAGCGAGGCCAGGGATTGAACCCACATCCTCATGGATACTAGTCGGGTTCTTAACCCACTGAGCCACAATGGGAGTTCTTACGTGACTTTTTTAAGTGGAATTAAATGAAGTTTCATTCACTTTCATTTCTCTGCATCTTTTCTTGATGTGCATGAAGCTTGCCCAGCTTTCATCACTGTACACTTAGGTTTCTTCTCGGTTCCCCTTGTACTCTTTCCACGTGTCCTCTCGCAGGTCGGAGCAGGGCTTAGCTCACCCCTGAGGCGAGACCCGGCTGGGAAGACTCCCCAACCCCGGCCCTGCGTGGGCTCCGAGCACCGCCCCTCGCCCTGCCTTGGACACTCCAGGGCCTCCCCAGGGCTCTAGGGCCCACCTTCTTCGGAGTCCGGTCCCCTGAGCCCTCCCTGTTTCTCTTGCCCCAGAACCTTAGCCTCTCCTTGACTCAGGGGGTCCCCTGGGCTCTGCTCTGTCCCTCGTTCTTGCGCCACCACCAGGAAGCTCTCCGAGGGCGGTGAGCTGGGCAGCGGGAGGGCTGACCTGGCCTGTGTCCTGTCTCTCCGGTATCACTGTCCTCTGCTGCCCCGGTTCAGTGTCTTGGAATTGCGGTTTCCTGTGCTGTCCGGGTTATTTCGGTTGTTAGGCTGTAGGGTAGGCTGGGCCCTCTCGCTGCGTATGGCCCGGGGCGGGGGGAGGTCTGCGCCATTGTGTTTACGTTCCTTCTCGCGCTGGGGGCTTGTCTCCCGCTTACTAGATGCTGGTAGAAGGCTGCTGGTAGCGTCCTTTTCCGGCCTGTTTTCAGTGCCACCCCGCGTCTGGTGCACGCAGAGCAGCGCGTGGGTGTCTGTAGCTGTTACACGGTGACGTGAAAGGCCCCGGCTGTAGTTCTTCAGTTCGCACTCGGTGGGTCTCAGCGTGAGCCGGTGGGAGCAAGCTCGGCCCTGCGGAGCGCAGCCTCGGCCTTTAGCCTCATGGGAGGGAGTCGGGGTTTTAGGAAGGTCTGGTCCTGAGTATTTGACATCACGGAGGTGGCTTCTCTTTAGTCCAGGTGCACCAGGCACATGAAGCGAGAGGCCCTTCAGTCTCATCGCTGTGACCGGGGTGGGGCTGGTGGCCAGTGGGCGGAGAGGAGGCGCTGTGAAGCCGGGCTCCCGGTCCAGGCCTTCAAGGGACCTTGGATGCCAGCGCCTTCACTTTTGAGAATTGGAAGAAGTTCGTGACTTCATTTTTGAAGTTCGTGGTCATTTTTGTAGATTGCTGTAGGGCCCCTGTAGGACTTTCTGTGGTGAACCAGACTCGATGTATTATGTGTTACGTTCAGAACCTCTGCAGGGGCCCCACAGAGGCAGGGCTTTCACTCCTCTGTGCTCTGAATTCCTGCGCCGGGAACAGGGCTGGACACTGAGCGGACAACAGATGTTTCTGGGTAGGTTCTGGATGAGCCAGCATATAACTGCATGGAAGGGGAGTTCCCGTCGTGGCTCAGTGATAACAAACCCAACTAGTATCCATGAGGTTGCGGGTTCGATCCCTGGCCTCGCTCAGTGGGTTAAGGATGCAGCGTCACTGTGAGCTATGGTGTAGGTTGCAGACTCGGCTCGGATTTGGTGTTGCTGTGGCTGTGGTGTAGGCTGGGAGCTGTAGCTCCGATGGACTCCTAGCTTGGGAACCTCCATATGCTGCACCTGCGGCTTTAAAAAGCAAAATAAAACAGATGCATGAAAGGAAGGCTGAGGCCTGGCTCCTTAGATTTCCACACTTTTACCGGCCTCTCTGCTCACGGTGACACACGAGCGCCTTCCTCTGAGTCTCCGCCGACTTTTGCCAGTGAGTGCAGTTTGGGTGGCAGCTGTCCTGTGTCTTCAGTTCCGTCTGGGATTCGCGTGAATAGGTCACCTTTGAGTCACGTCACTGTCCTGCCGTCCCCTTCCCACAGTGTGTGGAGGAGATCCTGGGGTACCTCAAGTCCTGCTTCAGTCGGGAGCCGACGATGGCGACCGTCTGCGTGCAGCAGGTAAGACAGTGGCTTCCCCGAAGCCCGGGGTGGCTGTGCGCCCGTCACCTGGGGGGCCCTGTGGGCGGCTGTGCGCCCGTCACCTGGGGGGCCCTGTGGGCGGCTGTGCGCCCGTCACCTGGGGGGCCCTGCGGGCGGCTGTGCGCCCGTCACCTGGGGGGCCCTGCGGGCGGCTGTGCGCCCGTCACCTGGGGGGCCCTGCGGGCGGCTGTGCGCCCGTCACCTGGGGGGCCCTGCGGGCGGCTGTGCACCTGTCACCTGGGGGGCCCTGCGGGCGGCTGTGCAGCCACCGCACCTCCCCTCCCCTCCCTCCCTCCCTTCCCGGAGGAGCCGGCGGCCGCCGCGGGCAGGGGCTCTCGCTCCTTCGCTGTCGCCCCCGCCTCCCTCCAGGGCCTTCACAGTCTGAAGGTTTGCTGCCACGTCCAGCTGCCTGTGGGGGAGACCCTGGAATTGGGGTGCATGCTGCATGACGTCCGGTGGTGACGGCTTCGCTTCTTCCGCTCTAGTTGTTGAAGACGCTCTTCGGGACAAACTTGGCCTCGCAGTTTGACGGCTTGTCTTCCAACCCCAGCAAGTCCCAGGGCCGTGCGCAGCGCCTGGGCTCCTCCAGCGTGAGGCCGGGCCTGTACCACTACTGCTTCATGGCTCCGTACACCCACTTCACGCAGGCCCTGGCCGACGCCAGCCTGAGGAACATGGTGCAGGCAGAGCAGGACCACGACACCTCGGGGTAACCTTCTCATAGTGTCCTTGCTCGGAGAGCTCTAGGAAATGCGCCGAGCCCTGGTGCTGCTCTCAGAGAGCCTGCCGGCCGGCAAGGACTGGGGCCGCTCCATGTCCCCAGACCCTGCAGGCACACGGCTGTTTCCCAGGCTCATGCCGACACGGCCCTGTGGGGTAATGTGGTGTCCGCTGGTGGCACTTCCGGGGCCGATGACTAAGAAGGCGCAGTAGAGTGTCAGCGCTGGGAGGTCATAGAAGCGCCTTGGCTGATAGTGCCCTGTGTTTCGAAACTTTGTGGTTGAAAGTCTCTTTTCGCTTAAAGTTATGGTTGTGTTTATGATGCCTGAAATTATAGTAGTTGTTTCTTAAATTACCGTCAATTATTAGTGGGTATTTTGAGTTACTGCTCCGTAATAGCAATAGAATTCCTGGTTTTTCTTCATAAAGATATGGTGATAAAATAGCTGCAGTTAAAATACTAGAATATTTTAGGGAAATGCCCATCTTTAGGGCTTTAATGAGTGATGTGTTTACTATTTTTCCAAGTCCCAAGAATAAGGCTCTGTCTAATAATATGAGGTATAAATAAAACAAGCTGGTGTCTAATCGTTGTCATTTAATATCCTAGCTGTTTCTTAAAAAGAAAGGTTATAACTGATGTCAACATTAAAGAAATTTCCTCCCACGGAAGTGAAGCGATACCTTCTAAATCACTGGGTCTTTCAGTCACTGAGTCTTGCTCTGGTCAGCTGTGACCATCGGCTCTCCAGCTGCCCGCGCGGCCGAGCAGTGTGTTTCCTGCAGCAGAGGATGGCCTGCTGCTGGGCTGTTGTCAGTCGGTGCTAAACTCTCAGTTTCGTCTGATTATCTCCAGGGAGAAAAGAGCTTGGTGCCGGCCGCCACATTGAGTGGTTACTCCAGTTCTTTCTGACTCTGCAAAGCTCTGATTTTGCGATCATGGATTCGTGTAGCCTGGGGTATAGCTGAGTACGCAGGGCGGTGTCTGAGGGCATCCTTGCTTGCCTTTTTTGTGTCTGGCAGGTGGTTTGACGTACTCCAGAAAGTGTCCACCCAACTGAGGACAAATGTCGCTAGTGTCACCAAGAACCGTGCAGACAAGGTAACGGGGAGCCGCAGGCACAGGCTGACGCAGCCGAGGCACTGGCCTCAGCCTGGGTGAAGACTTGCTCACAGATTCTTTCTTTTTTTCATAGAATGCTATTCATAATCACATCCGCTTATTTGAGCCTCTTGTTATAAAAGCTTTAAAACAGTACACGACCACAACCTCCGTGCAGTTACAGAAGCAGGTTTTGGATTTACTGGCGCAGCTGGTTCAGCTGCGGGTTAATTACTGTCTTCTGGATTCAGATCAGGTTTGTTGCTTTTATCTTTCATCTGCCTTTCCAGTCCATAATTTCACGAAAATTCACCTAAAAGGACACTGGAACCTGCCTCAAAGAAGCACGCAGCTTGTTTTCCCCACCAGTCGCTGCCTCTCACCTGTCTCGAACGCTGGGTGCTGCAGAAGGCCCTGCACTTAGAGGTGCTGGCACTTTAGCCCAAGCCCTTCTGGTCCAGGGTCGGCCTTTGCACATTTGCTGTCACGCGCCCTGCCCAGCTCCGAGACAAACTTGAATTTGAATTGAGGGATGTAATTAAGAGTTCCTTTTTGAGGGGGTCATCAGCTCTGATGTTCAGATTCAAGCCATCTGGAGTCGGCTCACCTCTCCTGTGGGGGCAGTGGCTGACCTCCAAGCCCCCGGGCCTCACCTCTGGGCGGGCCTCACCTCTGGGCGCCCCTCTGGTGTCGCACCTCTGAGTGCTGGCGTAGGAGGTGGGAGAGGGCCCCTTGGGCCTGAGCCGTTCCCGAAAACCCACGCTGTCCGGCCTGCGGTGAACGGGAGCAGACAAGTCCTGCTGCTGTGCTTTTCGGGAGCTGCCTGGGGACCCCTGGAATCTATCATTTGCTTTTCCAAAGAGTTACCCTCAGTTCAGTAAATGTGATTAAGGGGTTTCTGGAAGCGTCTTGAAATAACCACGTTTGAGTTCTTGCACACAAACAAATTGATCTGCTGTCAGGAAACTTGTTAAAGATTTTCGTGAGTGAATATGAAGAAAAGTAACCTGGTCTGCATGCTTTGATGATTGATGTGAAAATTTTGTTTGCCTGCCTGCAGGTGTTTATTGGATTCGTGCTAAAGCAGTTTGAATACATTGAAGTTGGCCAGTTCAGGTAGTTGCATTTTGTTGTTTTGGATTTCTTGTCCTTGTATGTAATTACATGTAATTTTAGATTATTAAGACGAACGTTTACTTTAAAGGATTGTTAGGCATCTTTCAGGCATTGTTTTTCATGGAAACCTGATTCACATGCTGTGCAGTTTTTTCGTTTCCCTTAAAAACTAATGAATAAACAAATATCTCAGCTCTGCGTCTGATAATCACGTATGATGTCAGCTTTCATTCACTTTTCACAGCATTTAATCACAGTTTGCTAAGTGAAGTCTCATTTGATCGAAGTCTGACCTTTTCCTCTTAGCGCAGCCAGGCAGACGGGGCTGTTGGCAGCAGAGCTGATTCTTATGCACTCTGCTTCCGTTAACGGCAGCCCTTCCTTGTTAGAGGGTAAGTTTTAGTGCTTCCTTCTCTGAGGATAATTACTGAAAGTGAAGGCCGTTTAGTTTCTGAAGTCCTCGGTAGCTGCTGGGGAGCCCGGGGGCACAGGGGTGCCCCGAGGGCGCAGAGGCCGGCCTCTCACTCGCACCCTGCGGCACCGGGACCTTCCTCCTTGGGCTGTTTCCTCGCCTGAAGGGTGCGCAGGTGGAGGGCTGAGACGCTCGTGCGCTGCGCGTCCGGTGCTGGCGGGGGCCCTCTCCCTGCTTGCGCTCAGCCCGGCCGGCTGCCCAGGCCCCCAGGAGGACGTGCTGGGCCCGGCCGAGACCGGAAAGTGGGGCGACGTGGATGGGACCGAATTGGGTCGCCGAGCTCCTCGAGCTGGCCACGCGCTTGCTCGTCCTCCCACCGCACCCCCGTTTCTCGCACTCGCGCGCTCAACTTTGAGTCGTGAGTAGTTCCGTGCTGTTTGTGTGAGTACGTGTCTTCATTTAAAAGGCGTGTCTAAATGCATGTTTCTGTTTCCAGGGAATCGGAGGCCATCATCCCGAACATCTTCTTCTTCCTGGTGTTGCTGTCGTACGAACGCTACCATTCGAAGCAGATCATTGGGATCCCTAAGATCATTCAGCTCTGTGACGGCATCATGGCCAGCGGCAGGAAGGCCGTGACACACGGTAATGCGCAGACCTTTCACCGCGGCTTCGCAGGTCACCACGTGCTTCCGGCACCTTCCAGCCGTGTGCATGCCCGTGGGCGCGAGCGTGTGTGGGTGTGCACGTGTGCGCTCTGGTTCGAGGTGTTCTTTACTCTCAGGAGTTTATGACCCACTGAGGGAAGCCCCGATGGAGAGGCCATTTAGGGGACAGGGGTTCCGACACAGATGCTCTTGTCCAGCCAAGTGCAACAAGGGCCTTAAGGATACAGCTAAGGAAGGACAGTGGGCGTACTGTCCAGTGCCGCGGGAAGGCACGGTTTGGCCTTGATTCGGGACCTTGTTTCCCCGGTTGTCTCACAGCAGCTTCCGTGAGTACCGCAGCTGCTTGGGCTGGCTCCTTCCGGCCTGTGGAGTGAGGCCGTGCGGCTTTAGGAATGAGCTATAAATCTTGCTCTGAATTTTGAAACTGCCCTCCTAACATTTTCCTACTGACCCGTCTCTGGCCTCACTGTCAGGAATCCGTAGGCTCTTGAACTTCAATCCGGGTGCCTCCTGAGACCCCTGCCGCACGTGGGGCTCCCCGTTGGGGATCTGCAGCGGGGCCACCACCGAGCCGTCGGCTGGGCTGTGATGGGGCTCGGCCGCCTCGATTTCCACACCTTCATGGTGGCTGTGCTGGGGGCTCAGAGTCATGCCTCAGCCGAGGGACACGTGGCTGTACGTGTGGACATGGGGTCCGTGGATAGATGCCTGACAGAGGGGGATCTGGGTTTCCCAGACCAGAGGATGTTGGGTAGAAGGTGGCCGGGCAGCTGAACCCCCCTCTCTGCCAGAAGCCTGGCCGCCTGGGAGAGTTGCCAGGCATGCGGGCGTGTGGCGGGCTGAGGGCCGTGCCTTCCGGTTGACTTGGTAACGTGCCTGGGCTTCACCTGTCGCAAAGGAAGGCTTGTCCTAGATCCTTCGTTCATGTGGGCGTCAGATGAACGTTGACTGTTTGGGATCAAGACATGACTTGGGGGAAAACCCTTTGTCTAACGAGACGGTGAGTTTAATCGCTTAAAACACCATAGAAATCCAATACTTGGACTAAATGTTTTCTGTTGGAAAAGCGTTTGTCGTCTTTTCAGGGAAATCTTTTAGTAGGTTATGCCTGAGAAATAGAATGTTGCTATTTTAGTTAGTTTGAAGGTGTTATTATTTCGAATTTCTGTCTCTGTGTCAGAAGTAACGTTATGTCACAGGAACTCTAGTTTTTCCGGGGATCTTTAAGGAAAGCTCTCGCCACGTCGCTGAGTGGAGGAGGAGGAGCCCGGCCTCGGTGGCGGTGCACAGGCGGTGTCAGAGAGTCGTTGCTCGCCTCCATGTAGCCCCACCGCAGCCAGGTGTGGCCGCTGGAAAGCATTTGGGGGTCCGACTGGCTCCCACGCCTAACTGTCCTGTCGCCCTCTCAGCGGCCCCTTTGTCCCCACAGCCATACCGGCTCTACAGCCCATCGTCCACGACCTCTTTGTTTTAAGAGGAACCAATAAGGCCGATGCAGGAAAGGAGCTTGAGACCCAGAAAGAGGTGGTGGTATCCATGCTGCTGAGACTGGTCCAGTACCATCAGGTAAGAAGGGGGGTGCGGGGCGGCCCTGGCCCTTCCCTGTCCCCACGGCCACACGCGGAAATGCCAGGTGGCACTGTCTGCCAGGCAGCGAGTGCTGCTTTGTACCAGCCCTGGCTCTTGGGTGGGGGGGCGCAGGGAGGTGGCAGCTTGGCAGGGGTCCGTCTTGCAGGCAGCACAGCCTGGCCGGCAGCCCCCCGGTCATAAAAGGCAGTCAGTGTGCCGGAGGCCCTCTTTCCAAAACGAGGACCAAAAGTCAGTTAATCAGCAGTATTGATCCAAATGGTAGCGTTCTAAAGAGTGATTTTTTTTAAAAAAACTCAAACCTGATATAATTTAAAGACTTTCTTTGTACGTTTATTTACCAGTGTGTTGATGGAGGGCGGAGGGCCAGGGTCTTTTTCTTTGAGTCTCTGGCTTCATTTTCTGTTGGGTGGAGGTTCAGATGGTTTGAGGCAGGATGAAAGCAGAGATCTGGCTTTTTAGTGACCCCTCCTTTGTAGCTGGTACATTTCTCCAGACCTCACTTATTTTGGTAACTCCTTTTAGCTCTTTAGCTGTTTGTTTTTGAATCTTTATAAAGCCATAAGCTTTTCTTGTAGAAACACTTTCTTTGTGTGTTCTCATTTTGGTTAGGTTTGGTTAACCTAAGTAATATTTACTTAAGTGCTTCGTGTTTAGTGAGATCTCCCAGGTACAATAAAAATTACGACTGCCTGGAAAACCTGTGGTTTCCAAATAAGACAGTCTGGGGGGTGGGGGGATGCACTGAGGGTTTGGGATGGAAATGCTATCAAACTGAGTTGTGATGAATTTTGTACACTATAATTGTAATAAAATTCATTAAGCAATGGAAAATAAATAAATAAGCAATTGGAGAGAAAAAAAAATGCGACTACCATAAAGAGGTTTGAGAGCCTGGCCTGACTCTTGGTGAGCTGCGCTGGGAAACCCGGAGGGCGGCCTGGTGGCCTCGGCGCTCCCAGCGCTCCCAGCGCTCCCAGCTGTCCAGGAGCACGGCGGGGGCCCGGCGGTGGTGGTGGGGGGGGTTGGTGCTGTCTTTGACTCGAGTCAGCTCCCTGGGCAGGTGGGCAGAGGCCGCTGTGGAGGGGGTAGTTGGGCGGGCTTCCTGGGGCTCCCAGCCGGGCGCCCGCCTTACAACAGCCACGTCTCGTGGTCAGACCTTTTCTGTGAACAGACGGGCGATCAGCGCTTCCAGCTCTGCAGGCTCGCGGCTGCTGTCACAGGCTCACAGCGGCCGTGTGCCAGGAGGACCGTGTTCACAGAAACAGGCTTTCGGGGCTCTGTGTGGACCCTAACAGACCCGGGCTCCCCCAGCTCCACCCTGTCTGAGGCCAGCTGCCTCGGGGGGCTCAGCCTCACAGAAAACGCTCACAGAAGCCGGAAGGTGTCTGCACAGCAGGCTCGTCGAGGCTGTGCATGTTCTGCTGACAGTTAAGAGGAGCTTGGTTTTTCTTCGGTGCCTTTCCTCTGACTGTGACCGTGGGAAGCCGTGACAGCGGTGGTCCTGCCGGGCCCGCGTCTCCTCACCCCTGCGTCCTCTTCCGCTTCTCCCACCTCCCAGGCTGGGACTCGAGCGGCGCCTCGGCCCTCCAGGGGCACGTGGGTTTGGGCCCCGGCGCCTCCCAGCCGAGCGGGCCGGCGCGGCCGTGCGGGTGGCTGGTGGGGCTTCCTAGCCGTGCCGTCCCCGTGCAGGTGCTGGAGATGCTCATCCTGGTCCTGCAGCAGTGCCACAAGGAGGGCGAGGACAAGTGGAAGCGACTGTCGCGGCAGGTGGCCGACGTCATCCTCCCGATGCTGGCCAGACAGCAGGTTCGTCCCCCTGCCGCCCTAGGGGTCGCTGTGACACCCGTAAGGGGGTGCAGTTTCTCACAGGAGGCGGGGCTGGCGGTGGGCTTTGCCTCAGGTCGCAGTGCCTTCCCTTTATGGTCGAGGTCTGCCGTCTCGGGCCGGGGGCAGCCCTCTCAGTCCTGTCTTCTTCAGGCAGGTGCGGATCCCAGGCTCGAGGTGTCCCCAGGGCGTCCACTGGGAAGTGACCCCAGAGCTCCTGTCCTTGCCTGTGCACACACTGCCTCCCTCATTCTGGTCAATCAGAGTTTCTGTTTGATCTGTAGGTGTGTGTTTTTCCTTAGCACTTAGGAAGTAATTTAGCAGTTATCCACCATTTAATTAGAATTTCTGTAGTCAGGCCACGCAGCGGTTTCCACGGGTGCAACAGAAGGCAGTTGCGTGGCTGTCCTGCGCAGGGCGGGGCGCCGGCATTGAGGACAAGGCGCCCGGCACAGTTCCAGGCGTTGGCAGCCGAGTACCCCAGTGGGCAGAGCCAGTGCCAGCTTAGCTGGAGTTGGGGTGAGGGAGGCAGACACAGAGAAGTGGGTTAGTGAAGTGTGTGGCCCGCCGGCCGAGGCTGAGCACGGGCAGAGAAGCAAGGAGACGGGGCTGGGGGTGGGGCGGGGGCTGGGCTGCAGGGGGGCGGTTCGCGTGGACCTGAAGGAAATAAGGGGTGCCTGGGGAAGAGCTTGGGGCGCCTTCACAGGCTGCTACGAAGGGGTGGCAGGGTGGGCTTGGGAGCTGGCCAGGAGGGCAGGGGTCTGCTCAGGGCTCGGGGCAAGTGAGGTGGGAGGGGGCCCTCTGCTGGAGGCGGCACCGAAGCCATGGGCTTTGCTGGCGGCTTAGGTGGGGGTGTGAGAGGCGGGCATGGGGCTCCCGGGGGAGGGCGTTGGGGAGAAGAAGCGCGTCAGGCCCTGGTCCTGTGTGTGTGCTCAGGACGCCCGCAGGCTCCTGGGGGACTGAGCGGAAGGCGTATGCCTGAGCCCGGCGCTCTGGGGTTGGAGGGTTATTTTGGTGGAGACTCAATTTGGAATATTTTACACCCTTTAGAAATAATGCTAGGTTTTAAAACCTGTTCCCTTAGGAATTCTTCATTATGTTTTTTGTGTGTTTGTTTTTCATTATGCTTTTAAGAGAAAAAAAACAGGTATTTATAATATGTTTTTTCAAAACCGCTTGAAAACCTGCCTGCGTGTGTAGGAATCTGTGAAGTTGGTTGCTAAGTGGCAGGGGCGGGAGGGGTTCGGGCGCTGCAAGTGAGGGCAAGACGGAGACGCGGGCTCCCGTCTGGTGGGTCATGGGCCTGCGCGGAGTCACGGAGGCAAAGCCTGTCGGTGCTTTTCAGCCTTTCATGTATTTGAATCTTTTGCAGAAAGCATGTGTGGTTTGTTTAATAAGATTCTAAATGAGACATTTCCATTGTGGAGAATATAGCTGTTTCAGGGTGCTTCCATGTAGCGTTTTCTTGGTTCGCTACCAAAACGGAAATGCATTTAGGTGCGGGGTGGCACCGATGGCCTGCGACCCCGCGTGCGGTGTGAAGGTCGCTGCTGTCGCTTGCTTACGGGACGACGTCTGTGACGTTTAACCGCAACAGATGCACATCGATTCGCACGAAGCCCTGGGCGTGTTGAACTCTCTGTTTGAGACCCTGGCGCCCTCCTCCCTCCGCCCCGTGGACATGCTTTTGCGGAGTATGTTCGTCTCTCCAGACTCGCTGGTGAGTGTCCGGCCTCCGGCAGCCTCCCGGGCTCAGCGCTGAGGTGCGGCGGCTCGTCCCAGTGCCCGGGGTCTGGGGGGGCCGGGCGGGGCCTGAGACCGTGGCTGAGACAGCTTCCAGGCGCTCCCGATGCCGCTGGTCTGGGCCACGCTTTGAGCCAGCGCTGCGGAGACCGCGTGGTGGAACGTGAAACCAGGTGGTTTTCCAGAGCGGAGCTGGCAGGCAGGCGACCCTGTGGCCACTTGTCCTGTACAGTCACTCGCTTCCCCCACAGGCCTCTGTGAGCACCGTCCAGCTCTGGGTGTCAGGGACGCTGGCCATCCTGAGGGTGCTGATCTCCCAGTCAACTGAAGACATCGTGCTGTCTCGGATTCAGGAGCTCTCCTTCTCCCCGAGCTTGATCTCCTGCCCGACGATTAATCGGTTAAGAGCCGGGGACAGCGACTCTGCCCCGGAGGGACACAGCGAGGGGGGACAAGGGAAGAATTTGCCGGAAGAAACCTTTTCAAGGTACGCGCTGCCTCCGAGCCTTGGCCCTGCCGTGTCCTCCAGGCCGTTGTGCAGGCTGGGCCGGGAAGCCTGTCGGTGCGTTTCTTGGCCCAGCCTGCCTCGCCTCTGGCCCTTGGCCATGCCTGTCTGCTCGTCCTGTCACATCCTATCCCCGGCCCTCGAGAGAGACGCACAGTGGTCCACGCAGCTGTGCGGGGCAGGTGCCGAGGGCCCGCGCGGCCTGCGCAGAGCGTTAGCCCTTAATGTGACCCCCGAGCATGGCCGTCCTCAACTCCGTCAGCAGGAGCAGCCCCCCCGACGCTGCCCTCGTGGCCTCTGCCGTGGACGCTTGGGAGCCTCCTGCAGGGTGGCGCCTGCCACGGGGATGGGTGTGGGCACCTGGCTGAGGCGGAGCCCTTGGCCGGCGTCCTGGGAACAGCTCTGGGAACGAGCCGCGTCGCCGGCCTTGGCTGGCCATTGGCTGAGGTGCCATCGCGCGTGTGGAGGTAAAGCCACAGAGGGAGCCGCACGGCCCCCCTTGTCTGCAGCCTCGGCAGGGCGGCCTGTGGCGGCTCCGTTAAGCAAGTGGCTGAGTGGTGAGAGGCTGAATTCCCGTGGCGCGTTTACAGAGCTTGAGAGAAACACTGCAGGTCATTTTATCCTCTGGACAGCCCGTTGCAGGTGGCACGATGGCTGCTGCCTCCTAAGTGAGGGAGTCGCAAGCAGAGGTGCTGGGGCTGTCGCTGAGCCGGCGCTCTCCGCCCCGAAGCCCCCGCGGTGGCCGCCTGCCCACCGCCGCCCCTGCTGCCCCTCCCGCCCTGCAGGTTTCTGCTCCAGCTGGTGGGCGTCCTCCTGGAAGACATCACCACCAAGCGGCTGCGGGTGGAGGTGAGCGAGCAGCAGCAGACCTTCTACTGCCAGGAGCTGGGCACGCTTCTCATGTGTCTGATCCACATCTTCAAGTCTGGTAGGTGCATGGTGCTGCCTTGCCGGGGCCCCTGTCACCCCGGCCTGCGTGTCGCCAGGAGTGGGGACCGTGCTGCCCAGGGCAGGCTCGGCTCTGCACAGTGTGTGCTTGAGAATACTCTGCGGGTGCAAAGCGTGAGCCTGGGACCTTCCTCCTGTCTTAAAGGTTTGGGAGGTTTCTGTTGTCTTTACACGTGACTGTGGGTTAGAAAAGACTGTACGCTCCAGAGAGAAGTTGCAGGGTCCTCAGGCCTTGTAGCAGAAGCGTGGGAAACAGCCAGCCCGTGTTAGAACAGTGCTTTTCAAGAGGTATGAGTGATTTTAAAAGGGTGTCTCGCAGGAGTTCCCGTCGTGGCTCAGTGGTTAACGAATCCGGCTAGGAACCATGAGGTTGTGGGTTCGATCCCTGGTCTCACTCAGTGGGTTAAGGATCCGGCGTTGCTGTGAGCTGCGGTGTAGGTCGCAGACGCAGCTCAAATCCCGCGTTGCTGTGGCTGTGGCGAAGGCCAACAGCTACAGCTCCTGTTAGACTCCTAGACTGGGAACCTCTCTATGCCGCGGGTGCGGCCCTAGATAAGGCAAAAAGACAAAAAAAAAAGAGGATGTCTTGCCATAGATAAAATAAGCAAGAATCTGGAAGACTTTATAAACAAGAAGAAAGACAGGCATGTCTTTCTTCTCTCAGCCAGAAAGACAATCCTGATCTCTAGGAAGAACAAACAGCAAGGAAGTCAGGGTCCAGATATGAAGCAAAGCAAAACATGCCTGATTTACAGCAGTTGATCTGATTGAACCCTTGATTTTAAAAATATTCTCCTTTGGAGTTCCCTTTGTGGCCCAGCAGTTAATGATCCCGACTAGGATCCATGAGGACGCAGGTTCGATCCCTGGCCTCGCTCAGTGGGTTAAGGATCGGCGTGGCTGTGAGATGCGGCTCGGATCCCACATGGCTGTGGCGGTGGCATAGGCCGGCAGCTATAGCTCCAATTTGACACCTAGCCTGGGAACTCCCATATGCTGTGGGTGTGGCCCTAAAAAAAAGCAAAAAACTAAAAAAATAAAGGGATTCTTCCTCCAGGCGGCTCTGGGGTCCTGACCAAGGCCCGCAGAAAGAGACATTATCCTTATGGGCTTCTTGGCTTTGCTGCAAACTGTTCACATAGTCCTGGTGTCAAATGCTGTTTGGTGTTTTTCTTTCTTAGAGTTAATGTATGAGTAACACATTGCAGGTTATTTACTTAGTTACGGTTGTAGAACTGAATGAAAATGATTGCAGTTCTGACAAACATCAAAGGGCAGCTAACTTCAGTTTCAGTTAGAAGGCAGAGGAAGACTGGACCGTGGATGGCGTGCGGGGACCCTCCTCCGGCGCTCTTAGGCCGTGCGGCGCGTCTGAAGTTGACAGGAGGAAACCCAGGGGCTGCAGGGGTAGGCAGACGGCACTGAAAGTGTGGCCTGAATCGACGGGAGGCGACGTAAGCGAGCTGCTAAGTCTCATCCCCGATGGGGTGAAGGCTGCAGACCGTGACGTTTGTGCTCAGCAGCTTTAGGCGCAGGGCTAGGACTCTGTCCCGAACGAGAGTGAGAGGGGGTTATTGTTTGAGCTCCTGGAGGTGTGGAGCCGGTGCTTCTCCTGCCGTGGCACCTCTGGGGGTTGAGTTCTGTTGCCGCAGCCCGTATGTCCGTATGCCAGCTCTTTTTACTGTGTTGGCTTTGCTATCTGATGGGCTCCCTCCGTCCGGCAGGAAGGATGGCCTCTGGGTGCCGGGCCAGCCTGGGCCGGGTGAGGTGGGCAGCGTTCGCCTAGCGGGGAGGGCGCCGTGATTCCTGCCTCTGTACGGCTCAGTCTGGTGGAGCGGATGGTACAGACACGTCACCATGAGCCTCGGGACCTCCTGAGGAGGAAGCAAAAGCACAGGCCTGGGGCTGTTGGAGGCCTGGATGGGAAGGAGTGTTCCTGCTGAGAGCCGCTGAGACCGTGAGGGGCGAGGGTCCCGGGAGCAGGTGGCGGTGGAGGCCGGCAGGGTCCGAGTCTCACGTGGCCTGGAGGATGGGGACCGTGCCCCTTCGTGGCTGCTTCCTGTAACTGCTGTCGCCCTTGGCACAGGGCCCTGGCCAAAATTTAGTTTTGATAACGGACTGTAGCTTCAAGCCACCTTATTTACTCAATATCAAAAGAAATGTCCGTTTGGAGACCTTTGATTTGTGCTCCACTGACCCACTGCGGTAAGTGCTAAGGTTTAGAAATAACTGAGCTGTTTTTAGTATGTTGGTTACTTAGTATTTGGCCATCAGTCGGTTTGGACCTGCCCCCGAAGGCTGCCGGCTGGTCTCTCAGGACTGCCCTCTGCCTCCCCTGGGTGAGAGCCCTGCGCCCTCCGACCTCCGAGTGGATTTCAGTGCCATTCACAGGCTCACTGCCGCCGCTCGGCCTTCCTCTTCCTCTCCCCAGAGTCGGGGAGGGTGTTTGTAGGTGGTCGCACACCGTCCAGTCCAGCGTCCTGCACCGGTTCGGCTGCTCCAGCCACATGCATTTGCTTGGCCCTGGGAATGTGGCTGGTGGGACCAGGAGCTCCTGCGTGATGGAATTTTAGTTAAACCTGCACAGCCGAGCACGCACTGGTACACTGAGAGGCCACGCTCTGTCCGGAGCCCGGGCTGGGTTTCAGGGCACCCAGATTTTCCACTTGTGTCTTTGGACATTGTGCAGTTGGCCCAGCGTTTGGAGGTGAGGAGTACGTGGGTGTGTCTAAGTGGCTGTTTCCATCTTGTTGATTTTGACAGCCTTTCTTTTAGACACTAGGGGGCAGAATTACCATGTTGGTTGGTTTTGAGATAAAATTGAAGGAAATCATCTTGTACTTCTGTGTAAATAAGGTGCCTTGAGCATCTAAAGCTGGTAATTGTTATTTATGCCTTGCTTAAACAATGACAATTTTACCCTTCCACTGGAAATTGAGACCATTTCAAGTATTACTTTTTGAAACAGGAATTAGTCTGAATAATGGCCTTGACCTCTGGTTTTCTGTTCCCCTCTTGTTGCGTGGTGGGGGGCAGCGAGTCCCACGGTTGTTTGCCTATTTCAGATTCAGTGCCACAGGGCGGATACCTGGTCCCGTTTTTTGAATTCTGGGCAACTGCTCCCCAGCGTCTCCCCTGAGACAGACCAGGTGGAAGCAGGTGGAGCCCGCCATTTAGGGCTGACAGTGTCCCTTTGTCACAGGCGTGGCCGGTTGAGGTCCTTTGGCCCATGGCTGCAGTAAGGCTTCCTAACTGCCCGCCGTGTTTCCCAGCCCCCTCGCGTGCCCTTCTCCCCCGCCGTCCGGGTCCTCACGCAGCCGCGGACAGCGGTGCCTCGTTCCTGACCATCCCCTCCCTCCTTGCAGGCAGAGCTCTCTGCCACCTTCTCAGCAGGGTCTGTGTCCCGCTTTCCCGTCGGCCGAGGTACGAATACTAAAGAAAGAAGAAGCGGTTCTTCCTGCAGTGGTAAAATTGACGTAGACTCAGATTCATGCTTGAGTGAGGATGGGGCTCGTCCCCACCCGCTCGTGTCTGCGTTTCCCACGGTCCCCCCCCCCGATGTGTGGGGACTGTCCCTGCACCCGCTCAGCTGTCTGCGTTGCGTGCCCCACGTTGCAGGACATGAGCGCCTCGTCTCCGTAACGACCAGTCCCTTACTGTTACTGCTTCCAGAGCTTTGCTCTCCCTCCTGTTCTCCCTCCTGGGCAGTCTGCCTCCTGATCCCATTACAGATGCCTCTGCGGAGGGCGCCCGCGTCCTCCTGGGCCCCGGCCTGCGTCTGCCAACGGCCCTCTTGCAGAAACTGCCTCGTTGCTTGACCTCCCCTCTGCAGCCTCCCCTTCCCGGCCTCAGCTGTGTGTGTTTCTCTTCCTGTCCTTCCCGCAAGGTGTGCTGAGGTCTTACCGCTGAGGGTGCCGGGGTGCAGCGTAAGGTCTGTACTGTGAGGTGATCCCCACTGTAAGTTCAGCGGACGTCCGTGCACTCACAGAGCTACAGGCTGGTTTTCTTGGCGGTGGTGTAAGGTCTCTCCCCTTGTGGCTTTCCGGGAGTCCGTCAGCCATAGTTTATTTAGAAACAGCAGAGGAATTGCAGTTCGGAATATGCAGACCGCAGGCAAATCCAGACCAGGGAGTGGAACTTGCCTTAAAAAGGGAAAAGGGGAGTTGGGAGGGGCTGGGACAGCCAGAGTCGTGGAGGAGCTGAGGGCCCAGAGCCTGGCCTCCTGTCTGGGGTAGCTGACAGTGCTCCCCCTGTAGTCCCCTCGTGACTTGAGTCTTAGCTGAGGTTTCTTCAGTCAGGTCCACATGTGTAAGTGGAAGTTACGGGTGCCTTTTGACTGCTTTTACTCATTTCCCTGCCCCGCGGCCCCCTGGCAGCGGTCGGTGTGAGCTCTGCCTCTTTTCCTGGCGTAGTGCCTTCACAGTCCACCCGTCTTGTTGCAAATGGCAGGATTTTGCTTTTTATAGCTGAGTGACATTTCGGTTTATGGTTTTCTTGGTGTGTGTGTGTGTCTGTGACATCATCTTTGCCCATTTATCCTTCGGTGGAACTTGCCTTGTTTCTGTGTCGTGGCTAGTGTGGGTAATGCTGCAGTGAACGTGGGAGTGCAGGGGTCTCTCTGAGTTAGTGATTTCATTTTCTTCAGATGTGTGTCCTTAAGGGGCATTGCTGGATCATGCGGTAGTTCAGTTTTTAACTTTTTAAGGAACTCTCCATACGATTTTCCACAATGGCTGCCCAGTTTACATTTCCACCAGAAGTGTGCATGTGTTCCCTTCCTCCGCACCTTGCCAGCATCTGTTATTTCTTATCTTCTTTAATGGTGGCCACTCTAATAGGCATGAAATGAGATCTCATTGTGGTTTTGACTTGCATTTTCCCGATAACTAAGGATGTTAAGCATTTGTCGTGTTCCATCGGCCACTTGCGTATGCAGATCCAAAAATCATGGCCAAGCTGTTGTCAGGGAGCCTACCACTGTGTGTTCTTCTGGGGTTTTATGGATCCGGGTCTTGCATTCATTCAGATCTTTAATTCATTTTGAGTTTGTTTTTGTGAGCACTGTGACATAGGGCTAGTTTCATTCTCTTGCATATGAAGGCCTGATTTTCCCAGCCCACTGATGGAAGGGACTGTCTTTTGTCTGCTGAGTGTTGCTGGGCTCCGGTGTCTGTCCTTGGCCTCTCTGTTCTCCTCTCCTTCCCCCACCTCTCAGGCCCCCCCCATCGCCCCTCTCCCCCCATGGCACCACCGCCTGTGTGACCCGACTGGGTCATTGCTGCAGAGGTGACCCTTGTAACCTCCAGGTCCTGTCGCTGCTGTCCCAGCTGCCTTCGTCTTGGGTCCACCCTCCTCGTCCTGCCAGCCCCTCGTGCTCACACTGGAGGCTGGACTCGTGCTGCTGTGGCCATTCTGCCCCGCCTCCCTCCTCCTGCTGACGCAGGCAGCGTTTGTCCTTAGACACGTTCAGATGCAGTGTCATCGCCCCTGACTTCCTGTCCCCTCCGCCCACCCATCTTCCGTGCCCATCGGGACGCTGCCCCTTGCACAGCACGTGCCCCTCCCTGAGGTCCTTGCGGTGGCAGCGGCCCGGGCCTCGGTCTCTGCTTGGCCCGGCACTGTCCTCGCCCTTTGCCCGGGTTTTTCGCTTTGCTCCTGTTGCGGCCTGTGAGCAGCTACTGCTCTCGATTCCGTTTTACACACAGGAGACCAGGGCGCCAGGGGTGCAGGACGTATGGCTGGCTCAGCACGTTCATGGCAGAGCCCCAGCCTGGTTTTAAAGCCTGGGCCTTGATGCTCAGCCACCTCGACCGCAGCTCCACCCACGGCTTCTGCCGCCTGCGCGTGCAACTCCGCAGCCACGGTCTGTGGGTCCGGGCGCACGGCCTGGCCCCGGGCTCCCTCTGGTGCAGCCCCTCCTCCTCCCTGGGGTCCACCACCCCACCGGGAGCCCCCGTGGTAAGAGGCCCAGAGGAGGGCTGGCTGGGGCTGGTGGGCTGAGGTGGGCGACGTGGGAGACGCGGTGACGGGCCAGGGACAAGGTGACACCTCGTGGGTGGCCTCCGCCAGCCCTCCCCACCCCACCGTGCCTGCGGTTGTACATGTCACCGATCATGAGGCCACAAGTCTGTTTTTGCCTGTTTCAGGACCCTTTTGTGCTGGGTGTGTTGAAATTTAGATCAGAAATAAGACTTTGACCCGAGCGTAATGCCGGCTCCTGTCCGCATCCCTCCCGCTGCCGCCCTGCTGTGCCTCCACGTGCACGCGTGTCCGGGGGCCTGTATGTGGCCGTGGTGGGCTGGCCTCGTGTCCGTGCAGGCCTGGGACAGAGTGGGGTCGTGGATTCCAGGGCGTCTTTACAGGCCCTTGAGGAGGAGGCTGGCGAGGGACTTGCGGGCGGCGTGCCTGGGATGTGGGGGGCCGGCCTGGGGGCCCCCCCGGCTGCGTGCTTTCGGGAGCCTGCAGCCCAGCCCTGCCCCTGCCGCGTGGCTGTGCTCAGGCCGCGGAGCCCGTGTCCTGGGTGCGGCGACCTGAGGAGCACGGCGAGGCCGTGGCGCGGGGCTCGTGGGGGACCTGGGCTGCCTGCGGGCAGGAGCACGGCTTCCGTGGCCGCCCCGATCGGTTAGCCGAACGTCAGGTCGGAGTTTCCTCCGCGCCAGCCCTTGGGACGCGTAAGCGAAGGACGAGCCCCGAGCGCGCCTCTCACGTAGCAGCTCCGCGGGGCTGGGAGGTGGCGGGCCGCGGCCAGCTGCCGAGACGGCTCCTGCCAGTGAGTTTTCTTTGCGGTTTGTTCCAGGGGTGTTCCGGCGAATCACGGCGGCCGCCTCCAGACTCCTCGCCGACGGCCCGGGCGGCACCTTCTACGGCCTGGAGAGTCTGAACGCCTGGGTGCGCGCCATGGTGCCCACCCACCCGGCCCTCGTGCTGCTCTGGTGTCAGATCCTGCTGCTCGTCAGCCACACCGACCGCCGCTGGTGGGCGGAGGTGCAGCAGACCCCCAGGTACTAGCGCTCGCCCCCGAGGCCCGGCTCCGTGGGCTGGGCTCTGGGCGGCTGTTTCGAGGCTCCGTAGAGACTCTGCCTATCACGGACCCTCTGTTGTGGGAGAATGGGGTCTGGGCACGGGCATTCGGAAGAGCTTCTGCTTCTCACGTGTGGTTTCTTTTCTTCTTCGTTTTTTGATTTTTGATTTTTAGGACCACACCTGCAGCAGATGGAAGTTCCCAGGCTAGGGGTCGAATCGAAGCTACGTCTGCCGGCTTACGCCACAGCAACAGCAACGAGGCATCCAAGCCGTGTCTGTGACCTCCACCACAGCTCGCGGCAACACCAGATCCGCGACCCGCTGAGCGAGGCAAGGGATCGAGTCCGCGTCCTCATGGATACTAGCTGGGTTTGTTTCCGCTGAGCCACAGCGGGAACTGCTCACGTGTGCTTTCTTCCACAAGGTCTTCGGACCTTTTGTCCACAGGGTCCCGTCTCACGGGTCATCTTTGTCATGCTGTGCTCTCCTGCTGGGTTCTTGTCCTTAAATCATCTCCAGAGCCAGACATGTTGCAATGTCTTAACTTCATTATAAGTTAATGTGGTTCTGGTTATTCTCAGATGATGGAGTAATCGCTTAGCAGCATTTCTGAACTACTTGGAAATACAAAGGCTTAGCAAGCTTCTGATCGTGGGGGGCCCTCTTTTTCCAAAAAGTGATCAGGTTTAAGACTCCATTTCTAGGGAGTCTCTTCTCAGACATCCAGACATAGGTGGGAGTAAAAGCTTTGATGCCCACTCCCCGGCTGAGTCCTTAGTGCAGTGTCTGGAAGACCCCAGACCTGTGGCCAGGAGGGAAAGCTCTGGAAATACGAGGCTGCAAGGGCTGTAGGGTGAGTGTGGAAAGACGGAGCCGGGTGAGGACCACGTCGGCCAGACCGTCGCTCGCAGGTGGAAAAGCCGATGTGAGCAGGCGTTGTTTCACCTCTGCTCTGTGCCGTGTGTTGTGGCGTGTGCAGAGCGAACAGCACTGCTGGTTCCTGCCCAGGTGCTGACAGCGAGAAGGACGGACGTGGGGACAGCTGAGAGGCTTAGAGAGCCTGTCACGAGGACTGAAGTATGCGGGGGTCAGGAGCAGAGCTCCGTGTCCTCTGCTTCGGTGCTTCTGCTCTGCGCGTGCACCGCGCCTGGGGAGCCGGTCGCCGTCAGATTCTCCTTCAGCAAATCGCTGCCTTTCTGCCAGGCCCCAGGGGGAGGCCAGCGCTCTGGTCCAGGGGGTGCACTCTGAGCCGTGAGGCCCTGAGTCCCCGACGGTTATGCCTCAGAGCAGCCAGGGGGCTTGTTCCAGCCCACCATGGGGCTGCTGGCTGGGCGTTCTAGTGCTGGGGGCCGGGCTCCTGTGTGTCCAGTCTCTCCAGCAGACTCTTACGGATGCCCAGGGTTGAGTTGTCCCAGGCAAGACTGGGTGGGGCGGGCGTTGACTTAGCCGTTGACCCCAGCAGGTGTCGGTGGGTAGAGGCGTCCGGCACCCAGATGGGCACCCCTGCCAGTGCTGCTCCCTTCTCCCGCCCCGCCACTTTTCTCCTCCTCTGCTTTTTGACCTGTGGCGGGTGGTGAGGTCAGAGGCCAACCTGGAGTGGGTTCAGGAGGAAACAGAGGGCCAACCCCAGTCTGATGAATGGAGGGCCTCCACACACGACTCTGGTGGGCTTCCCAGCAGTGTCGGTGTCGTGGACGATGACAAACTGTGCCTGGAGGAAAAGACGTGAGAGTGTGACACACCAGTGCAGGTTCATGGTCCTTGATTACGTTCTGGATCCGGGGGAACACGGCCAGAAAGGACGTTATGGGCACCACAGGGTGCGTTTGAATGTGGCCTCTACAAAGCCTGTTGCTTTTGGTTATAAGTAGTTCTAGGGGGAGACAGCTGCTGAGGTATTTAGTGGAGAGTCTTTTGACCTGCAGATTAACTCTCAAATGGTGCAGCCAGAAAAATGCGGGTGTACAGAGTGTGTGTGCATGTGTGGAGTGTGTGTGTGTGCAGATGTGGAGTGTGTAGAGTTTGTATGTGTGCAGACCTTTAGACTGTGTGCAAGTGTGTAGAGTGTGTGTGTACTTGTGCATGTGTGGAGTGTGCGTGTGTGTGTGGCGTGTGTGCGTGTGTGTGTGTGTGTAGGGCGTGTGCCTGAGCACAAAGGTGGTACCATCCTGGTGGGAGAAGCTAGATGACGAGTATGTGGCTGTTCACTGAATTATCCTTTCAGCTTTTCTATTGGCTCAGGAGTTTGACAAGTTAAAGCTAAGGACAAAAGATGATGGAAGAGGAACATTTAAAGAAAGGTTTAGGGCAATCAGGAAGGTTGCTCTGGAAGGAAATAGAGACACCAGAAAATGGGGACAGCAGTGGCATGGGTGACCCCTACAGAAGGGAGGGTCATCCTAGAGTTGGCACAGACATAGGCTTTATAATACTGATTTTTTTTTTTTTTTTTTTTTTTTTTTTTTGCCAGCTTTGTAGAGTTAACTTAGAGCTTCTGATTTCTCTCCATGTATTAGTGGATATGGGAAGCTCATTGCTTCTGGGTTCTTAGCTAAGTCATTACTTCTTCGAAAGTCTCCTGATTTCTCTTCAGTTGGTGAAGTCTCACTGTCTGCCCAGCCTCTGCCTGCCTTTTGAGACATGTGTTGAGGCTGTAATTTGACATTTATTTGCTAATTTGATTCATGTCTGTCTCCCCCTCTAGACCGTAATCCCCACAAGGGCCCTCCTGTATTCCCAGCACCAACCTGAGTTAGTGATTTAATTATGCTGGTAATGGAGACAACAATGAATACATTGGTAAAGACCGTTTACATGGACCAGTAGTACTTACACACCACTGAAGTGCCAGATACCGTCCTAAGGGCTTTCCATTGTCAGACACATTATCAAAACCTCAGTAATGTGTGTATGTTACAGACGAGGAAACTTTTTTTTTCCTCCTGAAGTTAACCTGCCCAGGGTCACAGATTAAAACGTGTGCATGCATGATCCCCCAACTCAATTATTTGCACCTATTAAAGTTTAAACTGGGAGTTCCCGTCTTTGCTCAGCAGAAATGAATCTAACTAGTATCTATGAGGGTGCAAGTTCGATCCCTGGCCTTACTCAGTGGGTTAAGGATCCAGCTTTGTCGTAAGCTGTGGTGTATGTCACAGACATGGCTTGGATCTGTTGTTGATGTGATGTAGGCCAGTGGTTACAGCTCAGATTTGACCCCTAGCCTGGGAAGCTCCATAGGCCACAAGTGTGGCCCTGAAAAGACAAAAATTTTTTTTAAATAAAAAGCTGAAACTGTCGTATTGAGTGTGGGATTATTTCTAGGCTCTTTGTTCTGTGTCACTGACCTGTTTTTATGGCAGTGCCACACTGTTTTGATCGTTATAGCTTTGTAGTGTAGTTTGAAGTCAGGGATCATGATAACTCCAGTTTTGTTCTTTCTCCAAATGCTTTGGCTATTTTGGGGTCTTTTGTGGTTCCATATGAATTTTAGAATTTTTTGTTCAACTTCTGTGAAAAATGCCATTGGAATTTGGATAAGGATTGCATTGAATGTGTAGATTGCTTTAGGCAGTATGGACATTTTAACAATATTCATTATTTCAGTCCATCAGCATGGAATATCTTTCCATTTATTTGTGTCTTTTGTTTCTTTTATCAGTGTCTTATAATTTTCACTGTACAGGTTTTTCACGTCCATGGTTAAATTTCCTATGTATTTATTCTGTTTGATGCCGTTGTAAATGGGATTGTTTTCTTTTTCTTTTCTTTCCTTTTTTTTTTTTTTTTTTTTTTTTTTTTTTTTTTTTTTTTTTTTTTTTTTTTTTTTTTTTTTTTTTTTTTTTTTTTTTTTTTTTTTTTTTTTTTTTTTTTTTTTTTTTTTTTTTTTTTTTTTTTTTTTTTTTTTTTTTTTTTTTTTTTTTTTTTTTTTTTTTTTTTTTTTTTTTTTTTTTTTTTTTTTTTTT
>PVHT021183717.1:657079-694143 GCA_004024745.2 Catagonus wagneri
TCCATAGCATATGGAAGTTCCCAGGCTAGGTATTGAATTGAAGCTACATCTTCCAGCCTTCGCCACAGCCACAGCAATGCCAGATCCAAGGTGCATCTGCGACCTACATCTCCACTCACGGCAACACCAGATCCTTAACCCACTGAGCAAGGCCAGGGATCGAACCTGCATCCTCAGGGATCCTAGTCAGGTTGGTTAGCACTGAGCCACAACGGGAACTCCAGGATTGTTTTCTTAATTTCTCTTTCTGATAACATGTTAATAGTGTATAGAAACATCACAGATTTCTGTATATTGATTTTGTATCCTGCAGCTCTACTGAATTCATTTATTACTTTTGACAATTTTTAAGTGGACTTTTTAGAGTTTTCTATGTATAGTATCATGTCATCTGCATGTAGTGAAAGTTTTACTTTTTCTTTTTTTTGTTTTTTCTGCAGATTTTTTTAATCTGCAGAATGTGTTTATTTATTTATTGTCGCTTTGTCTTTTTAAGGTCACACCCATGGCATATGGAGGTTCCCAGGCTAAGGGTTGCATCAGAGCCACAGCAATGTGGGATCCGAGCCGCATCTGTGACCTGCACCACAGCTCACGGCAACGCCGGATCCTCAACACACTGAGTGAGGCCGGGGATCGAACCTGCGTCCCCATGAATACTAGTCGAGTTCGTTAACACTGAGCCATGACGAGAACCCCGAATTACTTTTTTTTTTTTTGTATACCAATTCTCTTCTAAATCCTGAGGGGTTAACTGGAAAAGCCGACACATTTCAGGGTGTTCCTGACCCAGTATCGTGTCCTCCTCCACTAAGCCTTAGCGGAGGTGCAGGCTCTTTGCTGCCAAGGGGAGGCTGTTGTCTTACTCACCCTCACGTCACAGAGGCTGTTCATTGGTAATTGAAGCATAAAATCCCAGAGTGCAGAGGCTTTCCTGTGGCACTTGACAGCTTTCGTGGCAAGCTAAAGTTGGGAGTTCCAGAAGCCACAGCTGTGCCATCAGACATAGCCAGTGCGAGTGCTGGTTGGATGTGCGGCTTTATGGTGGGTTTTTGCCTTTCTGTCGAGCATTTCGGTCTTCTGCCTGTTAAATCCTCTGTTTCTTTAGACACCTAAGAGCGTGTGGTACACGCATGTCATTCTGGTGTGGCGGTGTTTAAAGCGTCTGCTTTAGAACTGAGCCTGAGCGGTAATCGTCTTCAGTGTTTTGAAAAGCAGCCAGCTGCCATCTCAGAAACGCTGTCAGAACTTGTGTTACTTCTTCTAGAAGACGCAGTCTGTCCAGCACGAAGTCACTCGGCCCCCAGATGTCTGGCGAGGACGAGGCCTGCGACTCGGCTCCCAGACTGGGAGTGTGCAATAGAGAGATCGTCCGAAGAGGAGCCGTCATTCTCTTCTGCGATTATGTTGTAAGTTTGAGAGTGCCGGCAGCGGCGGGTGAGGGCTGGAAAACAGCCCGCGTAGACCTCGCTTCTGGGGACCGACTTCCACCGTTCCTCCACTCCGCCAGAGGGAGAACGCTGCAGTTAAAGCTGCCTCCTGCTCTGAGGTCTATCAGAAACGAGGCGGGGCGTCCGTGCTGGGAGCTGGGGCCTGTCTGTAGGAGGGTCAGGCGGCCGCCGCTTGCTCCGCGCCATCCCGTGCTACCGTCCTGCGGGTGCTGGGCCTGCTCGCTGTCTCGGGGGAGGCAGTAGCGTAACTGATACCAAGAAGAAACTACACATTTGACTGAGTAGGGTTCCAGTTTAAAAGTCTTTTTAGTCTGTGGAAAAGGTGTTTGATGTTAATTGTTGTGTTTTAAAATAAGTTCCTATTCGAATGCCATTCTTTTAAAAAATAACTTCTGTGGAACTTTTGACCATAAAACCAACATCTCTTGTTGAACACAGAAAGTTTAAACCCAATAAGCAAACAAGAGGAGATGAGATCTGTAATCGTGTTACTCGGAGAGAGCCCACTGGTTCACCCTCCGTGAAAGCGGGGACTCAGTGCTTTCTCCAGACTGGTGGGGCGCTGCGACCCCTTCACGCACACGCGGGGCTGGGCACACTGCTGTCACACAGCATGTCAAAGCAGTACACTTCGCCTGAGGTGCTTGTTGGGACAAAGATTTTTTTGCTCTGATAGCAATTTATTAATACTCAACATTTCAGTGTACATTCTTGGCGTTGAAATAGTTTTTCTGTCTCATTCCACTTTTGAGGAATAATTTGATATCATTATATAATGCTGTTTTCACAGAAGAGTAAAAAAATATTAACTTTACACAAGCTAACACTGTGCAGCCACCCCACATGGAGAGTACTTTCCATTAACCAGAAAGTTGATCTCATTTTACAGTTTCTGCCTAGGGTTATGAATCATGATGAAAAGGCAGCCTGTGGATTTTTAAGTTTCTATCTCTTATCTCCTAACAAATCTGGCATGAGCCATGCCCCTCTCCCATCCCTGTCGCTGTGCCGCAGGGTCGCACGTCCCAGGGACCCAACTAAGCCGCCTCGGCCACGGTGCGTGGTGGGGTGGGAGCCCTGGGAGGTGTGCTTCCGCCTTGTCGCTGTCGGAGCGCGAGGTATTTGCAGTGCGGGCTGTTGTCCGGGATCGGTTATCCCTCCCACCACTTCTGGCCTGTGCTCCGTCCCCTCTTCCTCTGCTGGAAGGTGTCTTTCCTCGTCTGTGTCCTCAGTGCCAGAACCTGCACGACTCAGAGCACTTGACCTGGCTCGTCGTGAACCACATTCAGGATCTCATCCACCTGTCCCATGAGCCCCCGGTGCAGGACTTCATCAGTGCCGTCCACCGCAGTTCTGCCGCCAGCGGCCTTTTCATCCAGGCCATCCAGTCCCGCTGTGAAAATCTTTCGGCCGTAAGTCTCCCTGCTGCCGGCTGTTGCCGCTTTTCTCCACCTTAAAAATGCAGTATTGGCGGGAGTTCCCTTCGTGGCTCAGTGGTTAATGAATCTGACTAGGAACCATGAGGTTGCGGGTTTGATCCCTGGCCTCACTCAGTGGGTAAGGATCCTGTGTGGCCGTGAGCTGTGGTGTAGGTCGCAGACATGGCTCGGATCCCGCGTTGCTGTGGCTGTGGCGAAGGCCGGCAGCTACAGCTCCTGTTAGACCCCTAGCCTGGAAACCTCCATATGCTGTGGGTGCAGCTCTAGATAAAAGCAAAAAGACAAAAAAAAAAAAATGCAGTATTGGCATTTTTGACCTGCTCATTTCAAGTGGACAGATCGCCTTGCTCTTGTTGTGTCTTCTCTCAAACCCCAGCCCACCACGCTGAAGAAAACCCTGCAGTGCCTGGAAGGGATCCACCTGAGCCAGTCGGGCGCTGTCCTGACGCTGTACGTGGACAAGCTCCTGTGCACGCCGTTTCGCGTGCTGGCCCGCATGGTTGACACCCTGGCTTGTCGCCGGGTGGAAATGCTTTTGGCTGCAAATTTACAGGTACTGAGAAAACACTGGCGTTGATTTGCACTGAAAACCTAGCCAGGCAAGGGGAACAGCTGTCCGGTTCCTCCTCTGCAGCTTGGTCTTCATGCGGCCACGGAGGTCAGTGGATGGACTGGCCACTCCTTGCGTGTCCGGGACAGGCGCTTCCTGGACTCCTAGTCCGCCTGCGCTCGCCCTTTATCCCTGTGGAGGAGCTCGGGGGTGTGGGATTTCCTCTGTCCCGCAGACCCGCTGACGTGTTCTCGTCTACTTCAGAGCAGCATGGCCCAGTTGCCAGTGGAGGAACTGAGCAGAATCCAGGAATACCTTCAGAGCAGCGGCTTAGCTCAGAGGTAAAGCTGGGACCGGGTGCTCCTTGCTTGAGGGTGAGAAGCCTGTTACTTGTGAGGGAGCAGCCACAGGACGAGAGATCTGGGTGCTGTATAGACAGTCTCCGGCAGAAGGGCCCAAGAGAGCCTTCCTAAATTAACAGAATTGGATCTCCCTGTACAGAAAGTGGAGAAGAGCTGGTAGGGTCACCTCCGTGGCATTGGCACAGCCATGCTCGCAGCTCCGGGCTGTTGGAGTGCCAGGGGTCTTCGTGCGGCTTCTGTTCTCTGTCCGTGTTGAGTGGGAATAGGAGTTTTCAGCTTTATTTTAGCAAAATCAAAGTCTGTGATCTGATTACTAAGTACGACGTGACAGAGCCGAGAGGCGTTAGTTACCCAGCCCTGGGCGTGCAGGGGTTGTACCTGCCGCCTGTTAAAATCTTTTGTCTTTGCCACTATCACCTCATTGTGTTTGCAAAGTCTTCTGGAGGCCTGGATCGGAAGTCCCGACATCCTTACTCGAGTGTGTCTCCCTGAAGGCAAAATACGTTTTCACCTTCTTTTCCTCCACAGTAGGAAAACTGTGTGCGAATCCAGTTTTTAAGCTGTGACTTCGTCTTCAGAGTAACCATGATGGCTTCTTTGAGAAGGGGCATGAGGTGGAGGGCCGTGCGTGGCTTCACCTGACTTGTCAGCCTGCCGGGCGGGCTGTGCCGTGACTTGTATCGCGAGGTTGTCGTTCTCGTGCCAGATGGCGGGAGATCAGACTGTTCCTATTTTTGACCCTAGACTTGGCATTCAGCCCAGATGAGGAAGATTAAAAAGACTGTATGGCAGAGGAGGTGATTATTCTGTGAAATAAATGTAAATTGGTATAAACTGTATTTTTGGGAGATTAAAGAGGAAATTTTGTGCACTTGGAGCTTAGATGGTCTATTTTGTGTTTATAAAGAATTTATTAGCTTTAACTAGCTATTATGCCGGGTATTCGCTGCTGCTGTGTTTGAGTTTAATTGAAATTCCTGAGAATATTTATGGGACGTAACTGCAGTTTTTACAAGTAAACCGGGGCCTGAATTGGCATCATGACTTGTTTGCGTGCCCGTGAGAAATAGCTCTGAACAGCAAGTTTCAGACACATCACGTCTGGCTGTAAGAAGCTGCCGCGACTCTTCTCTAACCCGTGTGTGATTGGCTTCCAGACACCAGAGGCTGTCCTCCCTGCTGGACAGGCTGCGTCTCGCCACCGCCCCAGGCTCGCGTGGTCCCACCCCTCGGGTCACGTCCCACCCACTGGACGGGGATGGGCCCCTGGCCCTGGAGACAGTGAGTCCTGACAAAGTAAGTGTGGCATGCCTGCCTGTGACCCACGGCCCTCGGGGGCCCCCGAGCGCTGAGTACCCCTGTCCACCTGCGGCAAAACCAGGGCGTACGGTGGCGGCTCCGCAGTGGAACGTCCTGGCGCTCAGCACAGCCCTCATGGCTCTCAGCCCGCCCTGTTCCGTGCCGGCGATGAGCAGAGTCACATCAGTGACAGGACCCAGCCCTGGTCATTGGCAGGACTGAGGGTCAGGAGGGGGTGGCCGTGGCCTGCACCCACCTGGCCCGTCTCCTCGCCTGCAGACCTCCCCGTGTTGACCCCACCCCAAGGCGTCTTACTGTGTCACCCTCACCGCTCACGCCTCGGAGCTGGGGACTACCTGGGGCCGTGAAGGGCCTTGGTGCTCTGTTTTCCTGGGGAGCGGTCCGTGAACGCACTTGGATTTCAGAATCCAGCCGTCCTGGCATAGACGAGCCACGTCGGGCCTTCGCTGCCGCGGCCCCGGGGAGGGAGGAGCAGAGCGGGCCCAGGAGAGGGCGCTCGGTGTGATGCCGGCGGGGTGGGCGGAGGAGGGCCCGCCCCTCGGTGCAGGGCCGAGTGTCAAGGAGGCTGGAGTCCACCAGGGAAGGGAGAAGGACAGGGTGTCAGGAAAAGGGACACGTCCAAAGACACAGCCTTTGGAGCGGTTCCTGTGGAAAAGGCCCGGGCGGAGTCCGCTTTTACCGAAGCTGTATCCACAGTCCAGGGGAGGCCACGTGTCCTCGGGTCTGGGGCAGAGGGGCAGCACGCATCCAGCGGAAGCCCCTCGAAAGCCCTGCCTGGTTACATTCCGTAATGCGCCTTGTCTTGTCCCCAGGACTGGTACCTCCGTCTGGTGAAGTCCCAGTGCTGGACTCGGTCAGACTCGGCACTGCTGGAGGGGGCAGAGCTGGTGAGCCGGATCCCGCCCGGCGACATGGGCGCGTTCCTGATGAGCCCGGTACGGGAGAGTGATGGGACGCCGGGAAACCCTCTCCCGTGGCGTTGCCTTTGTTCCGCTGTCGTGTGACCCGCCTCTGCCGGGCACCACTTACCTTAGTGCCCTTTCCCTGATCCGGAAGACAGCACCCGATTTCAGCGGCATCACGGTCGCACAGGAGGAAAATTGTGTTCAGTTCTCCTTTCACGCACTCGACGAGGACGGATCCTTGGGCTGCAGTCTCTTCTCCTTGCTTGCCTCATGCTTGTGGCACGGGGGTTGGGTGACGTCAGTGCGCAGCTTGCTGCTCTGCTGGGAGGTGGTGGTCGCCTCCCCACGTGGAGCGGGGTCCCCTCCCCACCACGGGCAGCGAGTCCCCAGCAGTGCCCTCGCCTGGTGTCCTGCAGGCAGGCCGTGCGGAGCGGCCGTGCCTGGCCTCAGCCCCCTTTGTGGCCGTCCAGCCACAGGCTTAGCGGCTGCCTTCTCAGGCCTCCTGGCACAAGCAGTCCTTAAACCTGGATGCTGAGATGCTGCCGTGAAATAGACCCAAGTGGAGTGAAGCAGGGCCTGGGGGAGGGGGCTTAGAGAGTGTTTAGGGTCAGACGCGGGCCACGTGTTCCCAGGACCAACCCTCCGTCCGTCTCAAAATAAGGCTGCACTGAAAAAACAGAACTGGCCCCAAACCAGTTTGCTGAGATCATTTTAAGGGCCACTCAGTGAACATTGATTTGCTGAATGATAAATGCGTTGAATACCAGTTATTTGATTTTCCAAATTTCCTAATTGGACTTTTAACAGCTTTAAAAAAAAGGCTCAGCTGTAACAGAAAGGTTCAGTTTTGGTCCCTGATGATGGCCTGTGCTTTTCTGAATATTAATTAAGATTGATAGTCTTCTGGAAATTGACCCAAAAAGTCCTTAAGGAGCTTAAAAAAGTTGTCAGAGCACATTACAAATTGAAGTGTTATCACATGAAGCATTTTCTAATCAAAATTTTGGCATTTATATGCTGCTTTGATTTATTTCATCTTCTCTGGAACATAACTTATTTTGTTCAAACTGTGGGATGTCTGGTGTCTCAGTGGTTTCTGGGCTGGCACATAGATTGATACTGTATTTTTATCAATTAAGATTTAATTATCACATTTTTAATTTCAAATAAAATTTGAAAGCATAAAAAGATTCTTTAGACGTTCTGGTCATGGCTCAGTGGAAGTGAATCCGACTAGGAACTATGAGGTTGTGGGTTCGATCCCTGGCCTCCCTCAGTGGGTTAAGGATCCGGCATTGCCATGAGCTGTGGTGTAGGTCACAGACGTGGCTCGGATCTGGCGTTGCTGTGGCTGTGGTGTAGGCCAGTAGCTCTAGCACTGATTTGACCCCTAGCCTGGGAGCTTTCATATGCCACAGGTATGGCCCTAAAAAGCAAAAAAAATTAAAAAAAACATAAAACAAAGGAAGGAAGGAAGAAAAGAAAGAAAAAATTAATGCACCCAAAGAGAAATATACTTCTCTGATCATGTGTTAAATGGAGATGTTCATTTATTTGTAATGGAAGTACAATAAGGTGTTCTTTAAATTTTTAGTTTTTGCCACGGCCTACAGCGGCTTGATGTGGGCTTTCAGTTCCCAGACCAGGGACTGGACCCAGGCCGTCGTGGTGAAAGCACCGAGTCCTAACCTCTAGACCACCAGGGAACTCCTTTAAAACATTTTTGACAGCATAGTAATCTGTTATTTCTGAAATGTTTGCATTATCCTTTCTTCTGTGTTTTTCCTGCCTGAACCACGGCTTGTAGTAGTCATTGCTGAACCTCTCGTGCCTCCATTCAGGAGTTCAACTTGAGCCTGCTGGCCCCGTGCCTGGGCCTGGGCATGCGTGAGATCTCTGCCGGCCAGAAGAGTGCGCTGTTTGAGGCGGCCCGTGCGGCCACTCTGGACCGTGTGGCCAGCCTGGTCCAGCAGCTCCCCGCTGTCCACCAGGTCTTCCAGCTGTCCCCGGCCGCGGAGCCCGGCGCCTACGGGAGCAAGTTGGATGACCTCTTTGGTCAGTAAAATGGAGACCTCTCTTCCTTCATTAGCCCGCAGAGCCAGTGCCAGGCTTGCCCAGTGAAAATACCGTAGTTGCTTCAATGTAATAAATCGGCAGTCTTGCAGGAGTCCCCACAAACCCGCTCGGACCCTGGCTCCACGTGCCTCCGGGTGTGGTTGCCACAGTTCGGGCTGCGCGCCCGCGAGGGACACGAGCTCGCCCTCGGCAGCGGGCCCTGGTCACAGGAGGTGGTTGGGTGTGTGCCGGCTGCGCTGGGGGCAGGTCGTTAGCCTCCCTCCGGCTCCTCCACCCACGAAGGTCTCTTTCAGGGGACGCCGTGCTGTATCGGTCCCTGACCACCTTGGCTCGGGCCCTGGCCCAGTACCTGCTGGTGCTCTGCAAACTGCCCAGCCACCTGCAGCTTCCGCCCGAGAAGGAGAGGGACACCGTGAGGTTCGTGGTCATGACTCTCGAGGTAAGAGGCAGCGCGGGAGGTCGCGCCCTGAACAGAGGCGGCCGTGCTGGTGCCGTCACTGAGGGGGAAGGCGCTTCCGTCGGAAGCCGCGGCAGTGCTCAGCCCAGCGCAGCGCCCGTGTCCGGTCAGCGCTTGCTTGGCCGCGCGCTCACGCCCCGATCACTGCGTTCCTTGCGGCTGCCTCGAGAGAGGGCAGCACAGCCTTTCTCGTCTCTGCTTCAGGGCTGGGGGCCTGGGAGCCGGCTTGGGGAGGGCCGGGCAGGGCCGCAGGGCGTCCTCGAGCGTGCGCACCTGTACGTGACTCGGTTTCCTCCTTGCCAACGTACGGTGTGTTTTAGCACAAACCGTCCACGCAAATTTTTTGTAGGGAAAAAGCAGTGCAGATGCAGTGTGAATCCTAATTTTAGACACTTTAAAAAAAAATCTGGGAAATTTCATTTTCTGTTTTACTTTTTTAGGGTCATGTTTGTGACATATGGAGGCTCCCAGGCTAGGGGTCGAATTGGAGCTGCAGCTGCTGGCCTGCACCACAGCCACAGCAACGCGGGATCTGAGCCGCATCTGTGACCTACGCCGTAGCTCATGGCAGCACAGGATCCTTGACCCACTGAGCAAGGCCAGGGATCGAACCCGTATCCCATGGATCCTAGTCAGGTTCATTACCATTGAGCCATGAAGGAAACTCTTCATTATATTTTAAATTGAGCAATAAACCTGACATTTTAGCTGTGGGAAATTGAGCATTCTGGTTAACACTTAAAACACCCCCCAAACGTGTACGTATTGTGGGTCGCTGCCTTTTCATGTGGCTTGGGGGACAGAGTCTGGCCTGCAACCTTGGAGGCAGAGAACACGGGGGACCTGGCACCCACTCCACCTGCCACCTCGAGGCAGAGAGGGAGAGGTGTCCAGGGGTCATGACGCAGCAGACACGCCGAGCCAGACAACTGTCCACCTGTCCTTGAGGCTTCGGTATAGCAGGAAGGCTGGCAAACCCAAGGTTACAGTACAGACCGGCCGCTGCCACCGGTCACGCACCTGCCACGTGCAGGACGCACTCTCCCTGCATCTCAGCCAGGTCTCAAGACACCCGTCGGTGGTGGGTGGGCTGTGACCCCGTCTTACAGAGTAGGGAAGCGCGGCTCAGAGGTTCGACCACTTCACCCCCGCCTCCTGCCCCCCACACACCCGCACTGGGAAGTAGCCCATCGGGCACTTGAACCCCAGTCCGGCTGTGAGGCGAGGCCCTGGGCTGTGGCCCCCAAGGGGGTCACTGGGGAAGCAGAGCAGCAGGGGGGAGGGGCAGCCAGCGTCCTGCTGGAGTGGGGGCCTTTCAGGGAGCGGGTGGCTCTGGACAGAACCTGAGGGAGCCGTCCCTCTGGCAGGGAGCTCTGACGGGCCCCGAGAGCAGGGCGCTGCCTGCTTCCCTGCCAGCCCCGCGGCAGGGGGGAGGCACGGGCCCAGCCTTCTCTAACACGGACCTGCCCCCCAGGCCCTGTCGTGGCATCTGGTCCACGAGCAGATCCCGCTGAGCCTGGACCTGCAGGCCGGCCTGGACTGCTGCTGCCTGGCCCTGCAGCTGCCCAGCCTCTGGAGCGCACTCTCCTCCCCAGAGATGGTGACCCACGCCTGCTCCCTCATCCACTGTGTGCGCTTCATCCTGGAAGCCAGTGAGTCCCTGCCCGTGCCGGTTTCTGTCCTCCCGCTCGTGCCGGTAGTCAGCTCCGCAGAGCTGGTCACAGCCGTTTGTTCTGTGCCACCTGTTTGCCAGGTGCGAAGTTAGGAACTGGAGAGAAGAGCTGGGTAACTGTGGGCCCAGCCTTAGTCTCGGGGGCCTTGGGGTCCGCGCTGGACTGTGACTTGAGTTTGCTTCTGTAGTCATTTTGTTTAGATTTCAAGTTCCAGCTTTCATTTAAAAAAATGCTTCTGTTTTATGTCCTTTTGCTCTCTGGTTCTAGTTGACTCATCCTTGTAGTCCTAAATGATCGTAAGATTAATAAGATTATATTTTAAGAGTTATTTGTTTTCTGTTATAGTTGAAATGCTTGTTTCTATACTGCATTGTAATACTAATATATTGTAAAATAAAAGTGATTTATTCTTTTCAAGGGACAGTGTCCTCAACAAGGGTCATTAGCCAACATTTTTAAAAAATTGGACGTTGTGGTTTACATGTTAGAGGATGTTTTGAAGTTTTGTATTTTTAAATTAAACACTATAGAGCGGTGTTTTGAAGATTCATTGTTTAAATTGTTTTCATCTGTGCATTTGTAGTCAACTTGAAAACACAGATCCAGAGTGGCTTCTCAAAAACCAGACTTCTGGGGGGTGACATCGATGCATCACCAGCTGTCTGATGAAACTTTTAGGGTTAGAGGTGGCAACAACAGGCCATGGAAGGGCCTGGAATCTGAGCGTGGAAGTCCAAATCCTTGTTGCCTTTCAGATTAGCCCAGAGATGCCTGGGGCTAGTGTATGTAGGGCTGTGGAAGGTTGATTCTAGGAGATTCAGAGCTCACTGGACATGGTCTGTCGCTTCGAAATGTTATACAGCTGCATGAATATAGAAAAATATGAATAAAAAGCAAAGGTGAAAGTGTTTGAAAATTCCTCTTGTTCTGTCGTGATTTTAGTTGTGGTGCAGCCTGGGGACCAGCTTCTTGGTCCAGAGAGAAGGGCAGACAACCCAAAGGCTGCCAGCGAGGACGAAGTGGATTCAAACACACAGAGTAAGTCTCAGGTTGTTTCTTCTTACTTGATGTTCTGGGGGCTTGAAGTCCGTTCACAGAAGAGGCCTTTAAAGTGGTCGTTGTGGACGTGGGACTCGGCTGTGTCCTGGTGCTTGTCCCTGAGTTCCAGGGCCGCTGGAGACACTGCCCTGTACGTCGCACCGCTGGCACGCCCTGCGTCCCGCGCTCCTCTGGGGTGTCACGCTCGTGGGGGTCCTCCTGGTCTCCATCCTTCTGGCTCACTGCTGTCACCCCGCGCTTGCTGCTTCTGTGTCTTTCAGCTCAAACTCAGAAACTCAGAGCTCCTTGGCCTGTTTTCCTTCTGTGTTGTCACTGTCGTTCAACACATTGTGTTATTGATCAACAAACGTTTGTTGAGAAATGTATGAATAAATAGGAAATACCAAGGAACTTGAAGTTAGTGGAAATACCATGTGAATATTAGGTAACTTGACTGTCTATTTTAAGGGACTTTTATTTATTTATTTATTTATTTTTGTCTGTTTGTCATATTAGGGCCACACCCACGGCATGTGGAGGTTCCCAGGCTAGGGGTCTAATTGGAGCTGTAGCTGCCGGCCTTTGCCACAGCCATTGCAATGCCAGATCTGAGCCGCGTCTGTGACCTACACCACAGCTCACGGCAACGCCGGATCCTTAACCCACTGAGCGAGGCCTGGGATCGAACCCGCAACCTCGTGGTTCCTAGTCGGATTCATTTCCACTGCACCACGACGGGAACTCCTATTTTAGTGGACTTTTAAATGAAGATTTCTCCTCTCCTTACAGAGAAAGAAAATTCCACATCTCATTCATTTAAACCTGTTCCAGACTTGACACACACCTTAGTTTTTCATGTACTTTCTCCTAATTTGGGTATTTTACTCTGAAAATGGTGGCAAGGCAGGTTGGGAGGACAGCTTCTTGGCCGAGTGACTCCTTGTCACCGGGGGCCCCAGCTCTGTCCCCAGAGGGCCTGTCCCCGGGGGGGGGGGGGGGGGTGGCGGCGGCGAATGCCCCGTGACGTTCTTGGCCATCTTTTCTATGGAACATGTTTTACTCGGAGCACCGAAAGCGTATCCATGCTCCGTTGGCTTGGGAGGCAGGCCTCCTTAATAGCAGGTGCCTCTGTCTTGTTTGCCAGCTCTGGTGCCGTCCCAGCTCGTGGCAGCGTGTTCCTGCCCTTGGTGTCGGGCAGGGTAGGTTTTCTTCCTGTTACCCACTCAAGATTTTATAATTGTCCAGTGTCCACAAGCAGCAGTGTCTCGTCTGCGCCAGGGCCTTCTTTGAGCGTCTGTGTCGAGACTGTGGTTCCGCAGCCCTTAACGGGTGATCTCGGGGCCCTGCCAATTCCCGGGGTGTGCGTGCTCCCTGGCCCGGCCCTCTGGCCTTGCGGCCTTCGCACGCTGCTGCCCTGTGCTGCTGCCGTGCAGGTGGGGCCTTGCCCACGTGGCAGCGCACCATGGGGGTGCTCAGACCAGCCACACGGGCACCCTCAGCGGGGACAGGCTTGCTCCGAGTGCTCAGTGAACGTTGCTGATTGCAGTTATCATTTGAACGCCCATTCCTCTGGAAATAGACGAGGCAGTTTGCGGATTGAGTCAGAGCCGGCCCACCGTTCGAGCGTATTCGGCTTGGGTTCCTGGAATCCTCTCCAAGACCCTGTTGAGGCTGGTCTAGTTCTTCTTGGCCAGAGGAAGCAGCTTGCTCCCTTCAGTACCCCGATAGATGACACCTACAGCTGGCCCCATAAGGGTTGTTAAAGCCACCCTCGTTTTTCTTAGTTTGGGGCTGGATTCCTCAAGGCCCAACAGGACTTCCTTCTCTGTGCGATATTGCCTACACCGTGGGATCTCGGGGGCCGTGGACGCTGTCCATCCACAGCCTAAGGGATTCCCACTTCGCAGGCGAATTTGGGCACGTGCCCGGTGCCCTACTCAAGCGAGCAGGAGGCCGCCCTGCCCTCCAGCTGCCGTGGTTCTTAGCTCAGGACGCGGGTGTTTGGGTTTTCTGGCCGTGCCTGCAGCACGCGCAAGTTCCTGGGCCCGGGGTGACAGGTCGCTAGGCAACCAGGGAACTCCTGGGCCGCCTCAGGGCTCCCGGGTGGGGCTCGGCCGGGGATACCGCTGCTGCGTGCCTCTGCGCGGTGGGCCCGGGCTCGGGGCCTTCAAGGTGGGGGTGGAGGGGCCGTTGGCCCTCAGCGATCCGTGTTTCCGGCCTGTGGCTGGTGGCGGGGTCGCACACCGGCGGGGCGGGGTGCGCGTTGGAGAGCGGTCGTCTCCTAGCCCGCTGTCCGTCCAGGCCCTCAGTACCTCCGCGCGGCCTGCGGGATGGTGGCTGAGATGGTGGAGAGCCTGCCCTCGGTGCTGGCGCTGGGCCCCGAGCGGGGCAGCGGCACGCCGGCCTTCCTCACGCCCGTGCTCAGGAACATCGTCGTTAGCCTGGCCCGCCTGCCGCTGGTCAACAGCTACACGCGCGTCCCGCCCCTGGTGAGTCTGCTCCGCGCCTCGTGGGGGCCCAGGGGGCTCGGGGGCGGGGGATGGAAGCGGGTCTGGGCTGCTCACAGGCCCGCCTGTGGCCAGGGCGTGCCCTGTGTGTAGACGTGACGTCGCGCTTGCGCGGCGGGAGGCTGCCTGACCTCCCCTGGGCCGCGGTGCCGGGGGCCAGGACCGACCGCGGGGACGGCGCGTGCACGGGGAGCTGCTGCGGACGCGCCCAGCAAGGGGGCGGCGGGCCCGAGACCCCGGGGCGTTCACTCTGGGAGGGGCAGGTAGCCCGCTGGGGCTCCTTCTGCAGAAAAGCCCAGCGGCGTGATGGCCTGGAGTCACCACAGGGCAGGAAGTCGCTGGCGTGGGTGAAGCCCAGGACCTGCGGGACGAGAGCTGGGGGCGGGGGCGAGGGGGAGGGCTGGGCCATCCTGGGGCAGGCGTGGTCTGAGCTCCCGGGGTCCCTGTGGGTGTCAAGCTGACTGGCCTTTGGAGGGGAGCGGGGGAGGGTTCGGGAGGGCAGGGCCTGCCATGGCCTCAGCAAGGAGGGCGTGCTCTGCCCCCAGGGCTGGGGAGTAACGCTAGAGGCTTGAGAAGCGGTGCCAGGGGCTGGCGAGGTGCTTGTGTGGCGTGGCTCCATGTGCCCGCTGGCCCGGAGGTATTCTCAGGCATGGCCACCTGCCAGCCTTGAGTGGCTGGGGCCCCGGGCCTGAGGTCCGTGGGAGGGCGCTGCGCTCGGGGGGTGTGCTGTCTCTTCCTCGTGGGGCGGCCGTCCTGACCTGACTCAGGAGACGATTTCTCTTGCACCCTCTCAGGTGTGGAAACTCGGGTGGTCCCCCAGACCAGGAGGGGACTTTGGCACGGTGTTTCCCGAGATCCCCGTGGAGTTCCTCCAGGAGAAGGAAGTCTTCAGAGAGTTCGTCTACCGCATCAACACGCTCGGTAACCTGGTCCCCTCGGCCGGGCTGCACAGCGTCCGTAGCACACCTGCTGGGGCAGTGCACCTGTGATGGCATCTGGGCTCTTTTCATCCGGTGAAAGATACAGAGCGAGATGGAAGAGCATATGAATACATTTTATAACGCGTACAGAAACTGTCTTAGTAAAAAGTCTGATCCACGTGTGTGCCTGTGGGGTTAATCCCAGTTTTCATGAACCAGGCGTCTCTGACGTCAGGAAGGCGCCCCAGGCCTTGGTAGTGCCAATAATCCCGAGTGAGCTGGCAGGATTCTCACTGACAGCCCTTTGCTTGTATGCGGATCAGCAGCCGGTGTGAGATGGAGCCTGTGTGGAACGGGGTGGGGGGCATAGGAGATCCCAGGTGGACAGCACTGTGCTCTGTGTGGGGTGGGATGGGTCCTTTTAACCTTGGGGACCTGTGGTTTTGTCATGGAGACAAATAGGCAGCACTTCTACGAAGTGCTGCCTATTTAGAAATCACACGAGATGCAGCCGGCACGTCATCTCAGTAAGGGCAGTGCTGCTGGTTTTCCCAGCGGGATGTGGCTTTGCCCTGCGGCCACACACGTCGACCCTTTGTCCACACGTAGCTGGAGGCGCCATCTGGGGCATGCGGAGTCGCAGCCATTAGACCCCGCGAGACCGCGCCCTGTGGGCCTTGCCCAGCTCGATTGTCTCTCACGTCCCGTACCAGGTCACCAAGGAAATCCTGACGTTTGATGCTCTGGTTTTCCCTGTGCCCGCTCCCCATGCTTGTGCCCCGTTACGAGTGACGTGGCCGTTTCCACCTCCAGGGCCCTGAGTGGGCATCTTAGCGGTGCCCTGGCAGCAACCTTGAGCGTGGCCGGTGGCGATGGTGCTTGATGACGGCCCATCTCGGGCGCTCCCTGTGTCCCCGAACGCCCCCAGGTTACGTTCTTCTTTGACCTGCTGTTCTCGACAGGGTCAGAGGAACCACCGCTTTCCCCGTTCTGACAGTTCTGTTGAGTAGATGGCACATGGCACAGCCTTCACCCGCCCAGGGGCACGGGTCCGCGGTCCGTGGTTGCGGTCTGCATCCACCAGCTCAACCCGGTGATTGGCCTCTCTGGGGCCCCGAGCCCTCTGGGAGCAGGCAGAGGCGTCACTGACTCCGTTGGGGCTTCGCCTGCTGGACGTCCCTTTACTTTGCTGTGTCTACACAGCAGGGGTCAAGAGGGCACCTACCTGTCCACCAGGCTGCCCGCGCTGGACTCAGCCTGGCTTCTCGTCCTGTGACTTTGGGCCTGTGTGCTGTGGTCCCCTCGCCGCTGGACTCGGCCGGCAGGGCCACCGCGTCACAGCACTGTCGTAAGGTCCAGGGAGCTGCTGTCTGGCCCCTGGGCCAGAGCCAGAGGGCCCTCTGTCTCCCGTGACATTTGCACATTTGCATTTCTAGGGTGGACCAGCCGTACCCAGTTTGAGGAAACGTGGGCCACCCTGCTTGGTGTCCTCGTGACCCAGCCCCTCGTGATGGAGCAGGAGGAGAACCCACCAGAAGTAAGGCTGCGTGCGGCGCCTGGGCTGCGGGCCGGCAGCTTGAGCGTCCGGGGCGGAGGAGGGCGGCAAGCCCCTGCTCTTCTGTCCTAGCTGAGTTTTGGCAGAGCAGCCAGAACAGCGGCGTCCTGACAGCTGTTGTGGAGCAGGATCACGGCTCCCACGTTTGGGTCCCCTGGAGGCAGCGGGATGCGTCTTATCGTAGTACAGTGCACTCTCAGGGCCAGGAGGGCTGTAGCCTTCCTTGGAAATACTGCTGAGTTCTGTTTCTCAGTGTTCAGGTGCAACGTGCAGCAACATTTCACCAGAATAAAAAGATGTTATAGAAGCCACACGCAAGTACCCATGTGCATTTCTCTTTAATGAGCCGTTTTGCAAAATTTTTATCAGGCCTCTTGGAATGTTAATGCATATTATATATATATATATATATTTTTTTTTTTTTTTTTTTTTTGTCTTTTTACCTTATCTAGAGCCGCACCCGCGGCATATGGAGGTTCCCAGGCTAGGGGTCTAACAGGAGCTGTAGCTGCCTGCCTTCGCCACAGCCACAGCAACGCGGGATCCGAGCCGCATCTGCGACCTACACTACAGCTCACAGCAATGCCGGATCCTTAACCCACTGAGCAAGGCCAGGGATGGAACCCACAACCTCATGGTTCTTAGTCGGATTCGTTAACCACTGAGCCACGAAGGGAACTCCTATATTATTTTAATGTAGTAAAAAAACAGGTTCTAATAAAGCAAAGACTGAAATGTTAATAGTCACGAGATACACGTTCTTAATTCTGATAGAAAGTATGGTACGTTTCCAGAAATGGCAGTTCAAAGAGCATATGTGTCAAAAATCATCAAAATTGTCCCTCATGGTATAGAACTAGCAGGCTGTCGTATGCAAAGTCCCTAAAATCAGTAAGGACATTTAGAGACAATTTCTTAAAGAGCCATTCGCATTTAGAAGTTTGTGCTGATAGGAGGCCTTGCTTTCAAAAGCAGACGTTTGCCCAGCAGCTTCATTTCCCGTCACAGATAGGTGTGGGCTCTGGCGAGCTTCGGCAGACACAGCGGGGCCCTGGCCAGGAAGGCTCAGCCCCCTGTCGCTCTCAGGGCCCATGCGCCCCAGGCCGTGTGCCCCGCAGCTTCTGCCTGCACGTGGGCAGTGGTGGTTATTGGCGTCACAACTTGGTGACAGGTGGGCTCTCTTTGCAGGAGGACACGGAGCGGACGCAGATCCACGTCCTGGCCGTGCAGGCCATCACCTCCCTGGTGCTGAGCGCCATGACCGTGCCCGTGGCCGGCAACCCAGCCGTGAGCTGCTTGGAGCAGCAGCCCCGGAACAAGCCGCTGAAAGCTCTCGAGACCAGGTTTGGCCGGGCTGCCGTGTGTCCCCAGGGCGCCGCCCCCTTTGCTGCCCACAAAGGCCCACGCGGGAGGTGCAGGTCCAGAAGTGGCATGGTGAGGGAGGCGGCTGGCGACACAGGCGGCGGGCCGTCGGGCCACCTCTGGCAGCGCTAACAGAAGGCTGCGCGGGCCGCCGTAGGGAGCGCCCGAGGGGCGGGGGAAGGTCGTCACTGAGGTTTGCAGGGGCCACGCGGCCCTCAGCCTCTGTCTGAACTTCAGGTTTGGGCGGAGGCTGAGCGTCGTCCGGGGCATCGTGGAACAGGAGATTCAAGCCATGGTTTCAAAGAGAGAGAATATCGCCACCCATCATTCCTACCAAGCCTGGGATCCCGTCCCGTCTCTGTCTCCGGCGACAACAGGTGCCCGCGGGAGGGGCCGTCTGTCCCCGGGCAGGACAGCACACTCTGCTCGCGCCCGCCCGTTGTGCCGAACAGCCTGGGCCGGGGTTCTGTTTGGGGCCGCAGTGCTGAGCGCGCTGCCCGGATTCGGAAGCACGGCGTCACTCCGGCCCCAGCGCGGGGGTTTAGTGCGGGAGGGGTAAACCTGGGAGTGAGCCAGGACGCCGTCCCGCACCGGTCCGGCCTGGGAGGCGGGAAAGTCAGGCCGCAGGCCTGGCAGCCGGGAGGGTTTTAAGAACTGAACGAGGATTTTAAAACCTTAATGACTCATGCTGACGGGTAGCGGCGGGGGGGGGGGGGGGGGGGCCCCCCCGGGGGGGGGGGGGGGGGGGGGGGGGGGGGGGGGGGGGGGGGGGGGGGGGGGGGGGGGCGTCCACAGGGCGGGGTCTGCGGCAGCAGGCAGCGGGCGGGTGTGAAGGTGCCGAATGAGGGGACCGTGGCCTGCACGGCTGGACAGTCCAGGCACCGAAGCAGGGTCGCCCGGGCACCCAGAGGGCTCGCCTGCTGGGTTGTCGCCTCGTCTTCAGCCGTTGCAGCTTGGCCCACAGGCGTTCCCGTTCAGTCTGCAGCTGGTTTGTTTCGGAGAAAGAGTGATTTGGCGCAGCCCGCTGGCCCCACCAGCTCAGTGGCTTATCAAGTGACAGAAACGCCAGAGCCGGCGGGCCATGCGGGTGGCACTCAGGCGCTCTTGCCCTACAGGTGCCCTCATCAGCCACGACAGGCTCCTGCTGCAGGTCAACCCCGAGCGGGAGCTGGGGGACACCGGCTACAAGCTCGGCCAGGTCAGTTGCCCTGCCCTCGTCCCTGCCGCCTGCCTCCTCCTCCTCTAACGGCCCGAAGAAAGGGCGGAGGCGCTTTTTAAAGAGGAGGGGCGGGTTTGTTTTCACTTACCATCTCTATTCCACGGACTCGAGGTGTCTAAGAGTAAGTGTGAGTCGGTCCTGGGGACGAAGGGGAGATGCCAGAGGACCAGGCCGCCGTGGAGGGGAGCTCAGGTGGCCGCAGGCTCGACCACACACAGCCCAGGGTGGCAGACACTGTGGTCGGCCAGCGCACTGCAGCCTCCTGGTCGGGAGGCGGGCGGGCCAGGCGGGTGGCAGGACCGCTTTCCTCTTAGTTTTTATTTCAGAAGGCGGTCAGGACAAGATGAGGGGTTCTTGGGGTTCCGTGGTTTTTGTGGAGCAGGCTGTGCACCTGGGGCTCTGTGTCCACATCGGCCACTGAGAGCCGAAGGCGGTGGGCCTGCGCTGGGTGGCTCTGAACCCGGGTCCTGAGCCGCCGCTGGCTTTGGGGCTGAGAAGCCGCCCTCCCTCGGCCTGAAGGCTGCTTTGGGGGCAAGTTTACCTCCAGCCCGGGCTGCGCACCACCAGCTCCACCGCGGGGGTGGGTCGGGGGCAGTGCGGGGCACCGGGGCACCGGGGCAGGAGCTCGGTCCCACGCGGCACCACCGCCGGCGGGTCTCACCACCGGCTTCCAAGTGCGCGCCCACACTGCCTCGCAGGTGAAGCACCTCACCCGTCTGCACTTGCAGGGGGCTTTTTAAAGCAAGTAATTCAGAAAAGTGGGTCCGCAAGTGACTGCCAGCGAGACAGCCGGTTTTGCAAAGGAGTCCTATTTTCTGACTCCGTTTTCTGCCGAGACGCCATCCGGGAGGCCCTTAGGAGCAGACCCCCCCCCCTCGGCTGCTCCCTGGGGTCTGACCCCTCATCCAGGCTTCTTAGTCTCCTTGGTCTCCAGCTGCTGGCCTGGGGGTTCTCTTCTGTTCTTGACACTGGTGGGGACCCCGAAGAGCTCCCCGGCTGCACACAGCCCTGCTGGGCGGGGGGTCTGCTGGCCTCGGGACCCCAGGCCGTACCTGCTGCTCTCCCGCTCGCCTCAGGCCGCCGGCCCGAGCGCTGAGCCCAGCCGGTGTCCCTTGCAGGTGTCCATCCACTCCGTGTGGCTGGGGAGCGGCATCACGCCCCTGCGCGAGGAGGAGTGGGACGACGAGGAGGAGGAGGCCGAGGGCCCCGCGCCGTCCCCGCCCACGTCTCCGGTCAACTCCAGGTTCCGTCCGCCTTTGGTCTGGAAGCAGCCGGAAGCGTCTTGGCGACAGGCTGCCCAGTGACCTCTGTCTGTGCTCGGGTTGCAGGAAGCACCGCGCGGGGGTCGACATCCACTCCTGCTCGCAGTTTCTGCTCGAGCTGTACAGTCGCTGGATCCTGCCGTCAAGCTCAGCCAGGAGGACCCCCGTCATCCTCGTCAGCGAAGTGGTCCGATCTGTGAGTTTGTCTCCCCACCCACCCCCGCGCACGCTAGGGCTGCGCTCACCCAGGTACCCGCCACCCCGGTTGTAACCTCCGGGCACCTGTGAAGGGTGCGTAGACACCCGCGGGCAGCCAAGCTCTTAAGCCGGTTTGCCCATGTCCGGTCCCTGGCGGGCTGAACTCCGGTAGGAATAGTGGAGCTCTCTTGGCAGCGTCACGACACGGCACTTACATGTCACAACATGGCACTCACGTGGCAGTGTCACGGTACTGCGAGGTCCAAGGCGCACAGCCCTTGTCCACGTCTCCCAGGACCTGACTCTGTCCCTTGACCACCAGTCCCCCTGAGCAGCACACACCTGGGGCGCTTGTTCTCCAGCTGTTGGCCTGGGGGTTCTCCTTCATTCCTGACACTGGCGGGGACGATACTCAGCAGTACTTGCCGTGTCAGAAGTTGCCTGTTCAGCGCAGGCCTCGCTGTGTCGCCCAGATCAGCCGTCCAGCAGGGAGCCCGTCCTCAGGGACCATGTACAGTGTCCATGCAGCACAGGGTTTTTGGTATTTTCACCTAAAAGATGTCTCTTTTTGGTAATAACAGACTTTGTTTTTAAGCCTGTTTTGCTTGGAGTTCTCATGTGATGCAGTGGGTTAAGGATCTGGTGTTATCACACAGTGGCTGGGGTTGCTGCTGTGGCATGGGTTTGATCCCTGGCCCGGGAACTTCCACGTGTCATGGGCATGGCAAAAAAAAAAAAAAAACACCTGTTTTTCTCAGTTGTACTTTAAAAGTTTCTAAATTGTTTCATAGCTGGCCAAGCTGGCGTTTTTAAGAACCTGATTTTCAGAGTTCCCGTCATGGCTCAGTGGTTAATGAATCCCACTAGGAACCATGAGGTTGCAGGTTCAAACCCTGACCTCGCTCAGTGGGTTAATGATCTGGTGTTGCCATGAGCTGTGGTGTAGGTTGCAGATGCGGCTTGGATCTGGTGTTGCTATGGCTGTGGTGTAGGCCCAGTGGCTGTACCTCCGATTCGACCCCTAACCTGGGAACCTCCGTATGTTGTGGGTGTGGCCCTAAGAAAGCAAAAATTAAAAAGAGCCTGATTTTCAATTCATAATGTAAAATGTAAATTGATTTTTTTTCTTTTCAAAGCTAACAAACCATAGACACTGCTGAAGATCTTACACTTTTTTCTCTCTTCTTTTTGTGGCCGTGTCCGCGGCATGTGGAAGTTCCTGTGCTGCAGTCACGGCAGCACCAGATCCGAGGCACATCTGTCACCGACGCTGCTGCAACGCTGGTGGGTCCTCAACCTGCTGAGTGAGACCGGGTTTGAACCTGTATCCTCGCAGAGATGTCGGTCCTTAACCTGCTGAGCCACAACGAGAACTCTTTAAATTTAAAAAAGTTATTTATCCATTTAAAATAACAGTAATGATAACAATTTCTGTTTAAGAATAATTCTTTTAGGAGTTCCCATCGTGGCTCAGTGGTTAACGAATCCAACTAGGATTCATGAGGTTGTGGGTTCGATCCCTGGCCTTGCTCAGTGGGTTAAGGATCTGGCACTGCCGGGAGCTGCGGTGTAGGTCGCAGACGTGGCTCGGACCCCTTGATGCTGTGGCATAGGCCAGCGGCTACAGCTGGTTAGACCCTAGCCTGGGAACCTCTATTGCCACAGGTGCGGCCCCAGAAAAAGCAAAAAGACAAAAAAAAAAAAGGAATAATTCTTTTAAATAGAAGAGCCTTATTGTATTCTTTTGCAAGCCTAATACCTGGCTTATGAGATAGGAATCACCAGATTCTCATATCTGCTCTGCCTGCAGTCTGTTAACGTCAGGTAACTAACTCCAGACCACACCCCTGTGCAGCTGGGAGAACACGGGAGAGAAAGGCGGATAGGGTCTTCGTGTTTTTGCAAAAACACTTTTGACCTTGTGACCCCTGGAGGCTCCCAGGTGTCCAGGGTCCCTGTAAGAACTGCTTTTTTAGGCAGTTTGCTGAGTCCTGCTGTTTGAGTCCATTGGGCTCACCTGTGGCCTCTGAGAAAGGGCCACCGCGGCCTTCACATGCACTCCCGAAGAGCAGGGACTTTCACGCCTACTCAGCGTTCATTTTTAAATACGATGTGAAAAGCGGGACATTTTTGAGAAACAAAAAGAATCATTGCCAAAGCACTTGATTTCTGAAGCCATCGCCCATTCCTCTGTTTTGGGGCTTTTGGAGCCTGTCCCCTCTGCTACCGGGACCTTCCACGGTGGCTGGTGTGCATGCTTGTTCCCGCACATGCCGCAGCGTACACAGGCGTGGGGGAAGCACAGTTCTGCGGTGGTCTATGTTTTTTTCTTTCTGAGGCTACACCTTCGGCATATGGAGGCTCCCAGGCTAGGGGTCGAACTGGAGCTGCAGTTCCAGCCTGTACCACAGCCACAGCAACGCAGATCCTTAACCCACTGAGTGGGGTCAGGGATTGAACCTGCATCCTCACAGACAGTATGTCAGGTCCTTAACCCACCAAGCCACAATGAGAGCTCCTTTTTTTTTTTTGCTTTTTAGGGCCACACCCGAGGCATGTGGAGGTTCCCAGGCTAGGGGTCGAACTGGAGCTGCAGCTGCCAGCCTGCACCACAGCCACAGAAACACCAGATCCGAGCCGCGTCTGCAACCTACACCATAGCTCACGGCAACACCGGATCCTTAACCCACTGAGCGAGGCCGGGCATCAAACCTGCAACCTCATGGTTCCTAGCTGGATTTGTTTCTGCTGCGCCACGCCTGGAACTCCCTTTGTTTTTTTGAAATTAGAGTTACTTCACAACGTCGTTTGAATTTCAGGTGTACAGGAAGGTGATTCAGTCACACCCACGTGTGTATGTGTGTTCCTTTCCAGATTCTTTTCCCTTATAGGTTATTATGACACTGAGTGTAGTTCCCCGTGCTGTGTAGTTCCCACAGTGGGTTCTTGCGGGTTATTACTAGTTCTGTACACAGTGGTGCCTATCTGTTAATTTATCCTACCTACAACGCTTTTTTTTTCTTTTGGCGTTTTTTTTTTTTCAAGGCCGCACCCCGCGGCACATGGAGGTTCCCAGGCTAGGGGTCTAATCAGAGCTATAGCCACCGACCTACGCCACAGCCACAGCAACGCGGGATCCGAGCCGCGTCTGCACCCTACACCCCAGCTCACGGCAACGCCGGATCCTTAACCCACTGAGCGAGGCCAGGGATCGAACCCGCAACCCCGTGGTTCCTAGTCGGACTCGTTTCCGCTGCGCCACGACGGGAGCCCCCTACGGCGCTTCTAAGAAGCCGGTTTTCCCGGTCAGGGCTCTTGTGAAGCCACTCGGACCGCGCGGTGTGCTTCCTGGCGGTGTGACTTGCCCTCTGTCCCCGTGTCCAATCTCCAGCTGCTGGTGGTCTCTGACTTGTTCACGGAGCGCGGCCAGTTTGAGATGATGTATCTGACACTGACAGAGCTGCGGCGGGCGCACCCCTCCGAGGACGAGATCCTCCTCCAGTACCTGGTGCCCGCCACCTGCAAGGCGGCCGCCGTCCTCGGCATGGTAAGCTGCGGGGCTGCAGCCTCGGAGCGGATGTGAGCGGTGGGGGCTGGGCACGTGGTGCTGACCTCCGCCAGGGCGCCTGTTCCCCTGGCTCTGTGGTGTCGCCGTCCGCATCGCCGAGGGGGCTGGGCTGTGCGGGCGCTGGGGCGCGTGGCCGCCTCTGGCACAGTCAGCCCTCCGGATGTACCAGGGACCCTGGGGCAGCCCTGTGCCCGCCCCCCAACTGGATACTGAGGTCTATTCTGAGCAGGCCTGGGCGGGGGCCGGCAGGCCCCCCAGAGCCCGTCCTCCCGGGTGTGCTCCTGGCTGATCGGGACTCACCCCTCCGGGCCCGGCAGCCTCGCAGCGTGGACACGGGAAGCGCCGCCCGCCGGCCCTGCCATTTCCAGAGCAGGTTAGAAATGGCAGCTCTGCTGCTGGAGGAGGATAGCTGGACTCCGAGCTGTGTCTTTCTGCGCTTTGCCTCGTGGCATCGGCCGGTCCTCGTGCCTTTTCTCACTCGCTAGTGGCCTGGGTTTGCCTCTGCTAGCACGGAGACTCGCTTGCTGAACAGACGCAGGGCAGCTGCCGCGTGCCGGGCGGTGAGGTCCTGGCAAGGGGCGTCGCAGTGCCCACCCCCGCTTCCTCCCCGCAGCCCCACCCCTGTGCTGTGGGTCCTCACAGCACGGGGCTCTCCCCCCACACAGCCTCTTGCAGTCTGACGGAGGCGGGCCCACTGCCACCCCGCCTGTGCCCAAGGGGCCGAGGCCGGGGTGACCCGCTTGCTCCAGGGAAGATGTGGGGTGTGAGCCTAGTCTGTGACCAGAGCTCTGTCCCGCCGAGCCAAGGCCCAGAGCAGGAACCGTCCTGGGTGGCGTTCGGGAACAGAAACAGTGAGCCTTTGGCTCTCTGCTCTGGGAGTAGGTCGTCTGGCCGTGGGGGGGAGGGAACAGCAGCCAGGCTCCAGGGGTCCCTTTGTCTCTGCGGGAGTTTCAGGCCTGGGTTCGTTTTCATGGTGATTGTTTCTGTGCTCTGGCCTCCGTCCCCAGCCTCGGGGGCAGATGCCGAGTTGTCAGTAAGTCCTAAGAAGAGGCTCAGGCAGAAGAGGCTCAGGCAGGGTGACGCAGAGAGCCCTGGTCCTGCTGTGAAGCGGGGCAGTTTCCCCGAGGACGCCGTCTTTCCAGAGGACACGGCCTGGGGCCCTGGCGGTCCCGAGCTTCCCCCAGTGTGTGAAAGCTGCGCCCTCCCTGGTGGTGCTTGCGGGCCGTGGGTGTGGGCAGCAGAGGAGGTCCTCAGCAGTGTCACCCCTGGGAGCACAGGCCAGGATCCCGGGAGGTCACAGGGCCACAGTCTCTGAGGCTTTTGCAGAGTGAGACAGGGCCCTCGGCCGGCAGTGGTCGCCCCACCTGCGCCTGTGGGGGGCTTTCGTCTCGGACTCGGAGCCGATCCTACGTGCAGAGCTGGGGGTGGGTGGTTAGGTTTCAGCTTCTCTCCAGCTGTTTAGGAACTGAAGGAAACAGCGTTTGGCACAAGTTAGTCGGGTCCCCGGGGCCACCGCAGGTGGCCGGCAGGAGGACACGCAGGGCTGGGCGCACACATTCGTCCTCGGCTGTGCTCTACGGCCGGGAGGGGCTGCAAAGCAGAACCAGCGAAGGGACGGGGCCGAGGCGCAAGGTCCAGCGGAAACCAGCTTCCAGAACCCTGTCCCGGGAGTGACACGGGCCGCGCCCAATCCCCCAGCAACACCTGGAGACAACACGTGTGGCGTGCTGTCCCCGAGAAGCCCGTCAGAGACTCAGAGCCAGGGCTTACTGGGGCGGCCCCGGGGACCCCTCTGTGGGGCACGCAGCCCCTGGGGGTGTCAGCACAGACACACGGCACAACAGCTGAGCCGTCGTGAGGGTGCTGGGGACCTTCCCCGAGGACGGCAGCCGGGCCCGCGGCGGGGCCCCATCCCGCGCAGCGGCTCTGCCCCCCCACGGCCTCGGTGTCTGTGCTGCAGGACAAGGCCGTGGCGGAGCCCGTGAGCCGGCTGCTGGAGAGCACGCTCAGGAGCAGCCATCTGCCCAGCAGGATCGGGGCGCTGCACGGCGCCCTCTACGTGCTGGAGTGCGACCTCCTGGACGACACCGCCAAGCAGCTCATCCCGGCCGTCAGCGACTATCTCCTTTCCAACCTCAGAGGCGCAGCCCAGTGAGTGGGGGCTGCCCGGGGCGTTCGGCCAGAGGCGGCCTTAGCAGGACTGTGGAAGGAGTGACGGCGCGCAGGCAGGCGCACGGGAACCCGGCCGGCACCCTTCTCACAGGGGCGGTGGCTGCGGTCACTGAGCCATGAGGGCGGCACGTCCATCGGGTGGGAGTGGCCGCCGTGCGGTGAGCTTGGCGTTGTCTCGCTTTCAGCTGTGTGAACGTGCACAGCCAGCAGCACGTGCTGGTGATGTGCGCCGCGGCCTTCTACCTGATCGAGAACTACCCTCTGGACGTCGGGCCGGAGTTCTCCGCGTCTGTCATACAGGTGAGCGGGCCTGAGCGTCCCCCCAGCGCAGCGGCTCCGAGCCCTGGCCGAGGGCGGTGCCCTCTCACCCGGAAGTGCTCCTGTGCAGATGTGTGCGGTGATGCTGTCCGGAAGTGAGGAGTCCACACCGTCCACCGTTTACCACTGCGTCCTGAGGGGCCTGGAGCGCCTCCTGCTCTCGGAGCAGCTCTCCCGACTGGACGCGGAGTCCCTGGTCAAGCTGAGCGTGGACAGAGTGAACGCGCACAGCCCGCACCGCGCCATGGCGGCCCTGGGCCTGATGCTCACCTGCATGTACACGGGTGAGCGGGGCCCTCTGGTGCCAGCAGGCCAGCGCTGCGCGGCCCGGACCCCCAGGGGGCAGCCTGCGGGCTGCTGCGGCTCTGCGGGCCACAGGGCTGGGGGCGTGTCGGTGCCTCGCCGGGAGCAGGCCGCAGGCTGACGGCTGGGCTGGGCCGGGCTGCCGGGGGCTCCCGTCGCCTGCTTTCACACCCTCCCTGGGGCTTCAGTAGACAGCTGAGTGAGTTCAGACCGTCTTGACAGAGCCTGCCCGGCGTGTCAGTGGAACTGGGCGGTTTGGTTTTGTTTCAGGGAAGGAGAGAATCAGCCCGGGGAGAAGCTCCGACCCCAGCCCTGCCGCGGCCGACAGCGAGGCGGTGATCGTGGCCATGGAGCGCGTGTCTGTGCTCTTCGACAGGTGGGAACCGTGCTGGCCCGGCCCGGGCCGGCCGCGAGGTGCAGCCGGGAGCTGCTGCGATCACACACGCCCGCTGCGCTCGCGCCGCCTGCTTCCTCTTGCGCCGCGCTGCCCTGGACTCAGCACCCGGGTCGGAGTCTTCTGGCGCCAGGGCCGTGCCAAGTGATTGCCCGTCTGCCGAAGCCGAGGGACAGTGCCCGCGGTGTGGCGGTGTCGGGAGGGGACGGGCCTGATGGCTGACAGCGACAGCCGCCGGGTCGCTGCCCTGTGAGAGAGGAGCTCTGGGCCGCGTTAGAAGCGCCCTGGGAGGAGGCTCGCGGAGACCACCACGCAGAATTAAACGGCGAGTGGGACCTCTGTGGGAGCCTGTGGTGAAGGCCTGCCCGGCCCGGGGTGCCGTCTGGTCCAGGAGGGGCTGCGGGGCGGGTCAGGGCGCGTCGGGCTTGTTCTCCAGGACGGGCCTCGCGGAAGCCGGTCTGCGCCGGGCAGCCGGGGGCGTCTGGGTTTTCGCGCCCCGAGCAGGACCGTGCAGCGTCTGCCCGGCCAGCCGAGGTGTTCTCCAGGCTGAGCGCATCTGTTCTGTGCTGCGTTTTCAAGTGAGCCTTGGCGGGCTTTCCTCTTCCCTCGCGGGCAGTGGAGTCCCCGCTCCGGCCCTGACCCTGAGGGGTGTGCGCTGCAGTGCTCGCTGGCGAGCTAAGCGCTGCAGCCGGGGCAGTGCCAGCCTTCAGCCTGACCGCTCTCACAGGACGCGGGCAGGGGGACACCAGGCCGACAGAAGCTGACTGTCCGTTGCAGGTGTCGTCCAGAGCAGCGGCCTGGCCTGTGCTGGGCAGCAGCTGGCACCTGCCGGCGGGTGGTTCAGGCACCCTGTGGCCAGTGCTTTTCGGCCACACCTAGCTTTTCTGTGCGGGCATCCCCCAGCACCCACGGGGCTGGCGCCGGGACCCCACGGGCGTCACAGTGGGCCGGAGCTCAAGCCCCCGTGTAAAATGGTGCGGCGCCGCCCCATCTGTCCGCGGGGCGCGTTCTTTCAGCCAGCCCTGGTCGAAGTTCGGGTTTGGAACCACAGGTGCGAGGGCCAGCTGTGCCCTGGTGGGCAGGGTCTGGGTCGCGCCTCTGGAAGGACACTGCTTGAGGGGCCACTGGAGGGTGGGTCCGGTCGGGTGAGAAGAGGGCCTGGCTGACAGCTGTGCCTCGGCACCAGGCGGACTCCGAGAACGCGCGCGGGCCAGCACCGGGACTTGAGGCCTCTCCCGTAAGGCCGCGGCCCCAGAACACTTCCGCTTGCTCCTGCAAGGCCCCCTCTGGGTGGCGGCCGCGGCCTCCCAGGCGCAGGGCCCTGACCGGCGCCCTCCTTGCAGGATCAGGAAGGGATTTCCCTGCGAAGCCAGGGTGGTGGCGCGAATCCTCCCGCAGTTTCTGGACGACTTCTTCCCGCCCCAGGACGTCATGAATAAGGTCATCGGGGAGTTTCTGTCCAACCAGCAGCCGTACCCGCAGTTCATGGCCACTGTCGTGTTCCAGGTGAGGGCCCGGGCGGGCCGGCCCTGCCTTGCGGCCCCAGAGCTGGCTCTGACGGGCGGCCGCCCGGGCCGTCCTTCCCCGCAGGTGTTCCAGACGCTGCACAGCACGGGGCAGTCGTCCATGGTCCGGGACTGGGTCATGCTGTCGCTCTCCAACTTCACCCAGAGGACCCCGGTGGCCATGGCCGTGTGGAGCCTCTCCTGCTTCTTCGTCAGCGCCTCTACCAGCCCATGGATCTCAGCCATGTATCCTTGCTGGGTCCCGGGCCCCCGCGGGCCTGGCTCCCGCGGCTGCCAGCTGGCACCCTTGTGCCAGCGTCTAGCTTTGCCTTAGTGTTGGGCGCCGAGGCCCTGTAGAAAGCCCAGGGCCCACGAGAGCCGAGTGTGAACAGGGAGCAGCGTGGGAGGGCCGGGCTGGGGCGGGGCGGGGAGGGGCGGGGGCGCCCTTCGAGCTGCTTCCCGTTACCCTTCGTCACGTGCTTCCTGTCACCCCTTGGGTAAAAGCTTAAGTGAGGATCCAGTTCCCTCCTGGGCTGCTGGCTGGGCGCCCCTCCGTCAGCCTGCCCCCAGGACGGAGCGAGGGCTCTGCCCCCGGCTGGTGGGAGCGCCGGCCGCTGGCTCTGTGCAGGGAGCCGGGCCAGGTAAGTGGTGCCGAGAGGAGAGAGGGGCTCCCGTCCTGAGGCTCTGGCTTCCCGCTGGCAGGGCCCGCCCGCTGGAGGGGCTGGAGAGGGCGGCAGCCAAGGTGGAGGCGGCGGCTGTGGCGGCTTCGCGGGCCGGGCCTGTGTCAGGCAGGGAACCCAGGCGAGGACAGGCAGGCAGCCCTCCGCTCGCTCCTTAACTGCCCCCCAGCCTTCCGCACGTCATCAGCAGGGTGGGCAAGCTGGAGCGGGCGGACGTGAACCTTTTCTGCCTGGTGGCCACGGACTTCTACAGATGCCAGGCAGAGGGCGAGCTCGACCGCAGGGCCTTCCAGTCTGTGTTCGAGGCGGTCGCGGCGCCAGGAAACCCCTATCACCGACTGCTGACCTGCCTGCGGGACGTCCACAGGGCTGCCGCGTGCTGAGTGCCCTCACCGAGGCGGCGAGGCGGACGGGACCTTGGGGGCCCTGGCAGCCCGGGCAGCGTGGCATCGCGGGCTTCCCTCTGCTGCCCGGGGGCCGGGCGGCGGCGTCCTGCCAGCAGCCGTGCGGCTGCGAGCGGGGAGCGTACGCAGTAAGCGCGGGGTTGAGCCTGCGCCCTCCCAGGGCGGGGCAGCTGTGTCTGTCGCTAACCCTCCGAGCTCAAGCCAGCTGAACACCAGTCAGCCAGGTCTTTATCTTCCTCTTCTCACGTGCAGCCTGTTCTGGTCACCAGGAGTCCCGTGCTCTCGCAGGCTGGCCGAGGGCCCCTCTGCTGTCCCGCGGGCGGGCTTCGGAGCGCACTCCTTGCATCCCCACGGCGAGGTGTAGGTGCCGGGGGTCTCATCTGGGCCACGTGGGGTGGCCGGGAGCACGACACCCCGCACCGTTCTCCCCTGTCTCTGTTTTCTTCTCAGGATTTAAAGTTTAATTATATCATAAAGAGATTAGTTTTAAGGTAACTCTGCCCGTGTGCAGTCTGTGCGTTGCCAAGTCCGTGCTGCATGCCGCGGCCTCGTGCCGTGGGCAGGACCGGCCCTCTCTCTGCCCGCAGCCCCTCACCCCCACGCCACCCTCTCCTCTCATTCACGTCTAGCGGAGTTTAGGGAGCGTTGGTGCAGGCTTTCTCCCCCGGGGCACAGATGGCTCTCACGGTTTCCCGGGAGCTGCTCCCGGGCCCTCAGCTGACCTGGCCGTGAGCAGCCGCTGTCGCATCCCCCCGGCATCTGTCCTGAGTTGGGCTGCGGGCTGTCAGGGGCTGGCTGCCTGGTGTTGGGAACTGCGTCTTGTGTCTCCTCCACGTGTTGGGGCGCAGAGGTGCCCGTAGCCCCAAGAGTGTAACGGCTGTGTCTGGGTCCCTCGGTCAAGACAAAGCTCGGTTTCCTGGCAGCTGTTTGGGAAAGACCCTAGCCCCTCCTCGGCCCCGTTTCCAGCTCAGCCTAGACGCGGGGCCTCCTCTCAGCTCAGGAGAGCACAGGCCTGCAACCCCCAGCCCGGCGACGAGCTGGCCCTGAAAGGCCTAAGCCGCCACATCGCCCCGCCCCAGTCCCTGCGCGGGGCCGGCTCAGTTTCCGGCCCAGAGTGGCCAGATCATCGAATGAGTCTGTGGGGCCTTACGGCGGGCTCCGCGTGTCCCTGGGCAGCTGGTCATTCGGTCACCTTCGTGCTGGCCAGTTTGGTCAGAGCTCAGGTACGGTCAGGTGTGGGTGTTTGGCCAGTGGAGGTGACGTGAAGTTGTGTCCCCAGGGCCGCACGGGGTCCTTGGTGCCTGTGAGTCCACCCTCACGTCTGTCGGGGGACGTCTCGCCACAGCGCACAGTCCCCCGGAGGCCGGGGGTCAGAGTGCACGCGGGGGAGGCCGCGGGGCCTCCTCAGAGCAGCCCCTGGCTTTTCCCGCCGGCCTCCAGCAGAGGCCTCGCCGGGCCGGGGTGAACAGTCGAGAGGAGTCTGGTCCGAGCAGGACCTGCTGGGAGGGACCCCTGACCGGACAGGAAGTGAGGGGGTGACCGCGGTCCTGCTCGCCCCGGGCTCCCGCCTCTCGTCGTAGCCTTTCCCGTCGGGGCCTGCTGGACCGTTTGCAAGCGCAGGGAAGTTCCAGAGCTGCCACCCTCGCGCCCCCGGACAGGTGCGCCGCAGGCCGTGGCGGTCCCAGCTCGGGTGCTTTCACTTGCTAGAAGCAACACTGAACGGACGAGCTGGAAGCGTTCCCCTCGCGAGGCGTAGCACTGGGCCCGGCCGAGGCTCATGGGCCTCGCCTCGGTGGCCTCAGGCGCCGACCCGGAGACCTGCCGGTGCGCGCCCCGCGTGGGTGAGCTCGCGATGAGGTCGCTTTCGCCGGGGTGAGCGTGCGAGACCACGGGCTGGGTTCTGTTCCTGCCCGCGCGGGACGCCGGCCCGGGAAGGGCCAGGCCGCTCCTCGTGGAAGCTGCGCTTTCTGAGTGCTGCCGCGCGGGGTTGAAAGCCTGTCGAGGAATAGTCTGCTTGGCGCTCTGCAGGAGTCGGGACTTTGTCAGGTTCCTGAAAGCCTACGGCGGCACCCGTCACGTTAGAGATTTTGTTGAAAATATCGTGGGTTTGGTTGTCAGGTCGGGTGGGTCCCGCCGGTACTCGGGCTGCTGTGAGCGAGCCCAGGGCGCACCCGGCCGCGACACCCGCCTCACGCGCCTGCCGCTGCTGCGGCCCCGGCTGTCGAGCGCCCTTCGCGCGCCCCACTTCTGCCGGCTCGAGCTCCCTTAGGCGGAAAGGCTGTGCTGGACACTGACGCTCCGAACGTAGCCCCAGGAGGCCCTGAGGCTCACCCGCCGCACGCAGACCCGCGTCGGGGCCGGGCGCTGCCGGGCCCTCGGGTGCGGGCGCCGAGGGGAGCCCCACGGCGGGTCGGGGGGGGGGGCGGCGTCCCAAGCGGCCGCGCGGGCTGTTGCGCGTGGCGTGCGGGCTGGGCTCCGCTTGCTCCCGACCCCATGAGCGCTTTTCCTGCCGGGTCCTCGCTTGGCCTTGTGGCTCCTCCGCGTCAGTGCCCGGCCAGCGGGAGGCCCGGCAGGTTCTGTCTGCTGGCACCGTGCGCGGGGAGCGCAGAGCTGGGTGTGGGGGGCTCGCGAGAGGGGGGCCGGCCTCGGCGGGGAGGAGCCCTGCCCAGACGGTGGTCACCACTGCAGGGGCCTGGGAGGGCCGAGGGCACGCTTCCCGCGTGCCGTCACTCAGCTTAACCTGGACCCGCTCGCCTCCAGTGATTCTGGGAGCGTCCGGCCCTGGACGGTCACTGCAGAGTCTGTTACTGTCAGCGGGGCGACCGCTGGCCCTGGAGGGTTGTGGCCGGAGGTGGTTTGGCCCTGAGCTAAGCGGGGCCACTGCCCGTGCGCGAGACGGAGTGGCTGTCGGCAGGGTTTGGGCTGACGCTGCGCCGTCACTGTCCCCACCGCCACCCCCTGTCCCTGCCTCGCTGGGAGCCGGCAGGGCTGTGAAGGGTGCGTCCCGGAGCCCGGCCCAGACCTGACTGTTTCTGAGAGGAGAGGGAAGGTCTGACGTGGATGTGTGTTTTAATTTTTTAAACTGCTGCCAACATTGTATGTCCGATGAAAGGAGAACATTAAACCATGAATTAATTGCTGTGTGAGGCCTGCTTTGCTTATGGGGGGAGCTGTCCCTGGGCCTGGGCGGGCCCTTCCCGTGAGGACCCACAGACCATGGCGCACTGGGCTTTCTGCCCAGCATCCGTCACTGCCGTGGTTACATGTTGGACTCTCCCAGGGTCCTGGAGGGGTAGCCAGGACTGGCCCAGGTTCTGGGGGGCCGGGGGGGCACCACCTGACTTTGGGGTCCCTCGCTGCCCGGCTGGCCTTCCGCCTGGTTGGCCGCGGTGGGCTGGCAGTGCTGCCCTGTCCACGTGAGCTGGCAGGCTCTTCCCGCCCGCCATGCCAGCTCCTGCTGGAAGTCGTCTCCACTCGGATCAGGCACCGTGGCAGGCGGTGTGGTGGTGACCGTGACACCAGTGGTCACCAGCTGACCCGCAGAGACAGCCCCTAGGCTGTGGGCTGCCCGAGCAACTGCGTCCCAGCGTTTGGCCCTGTTCCAGGTTCTGGAGTGTTGACACCAGTTCCTGCCTTTGGGTGGTGGCCGTGGGGCCCCGCGGGCCAGCAGATGCGGCTCATGACTCGTGCTGAAGGCGTGGCGCTGTTGGCAGGAAACTGCTTGGAGAGTGTTTGGCTGCTGGGCCTTGGGGGACAGGCCACCGGGTCCCTTTCCACCTGAGTCGCTCCAGACACGTGGGGAGGGCGCTCCACCTCCCCCGGTTTGTCCCCTCTGATGGCGCCAGGGCCCCCGACACCTCGCCCTTAGAGCCAGCGCAGTGCTGCCGTGCCTCCAGGCCCAGGCAGGGGTAGCCCAGCCTGGCTCGCACGCCTGGCCTGCCTGTTACTTCCAGAAAGAAAAGGGCACCTGGAAAGAAGCAGCAGCCTCAGCAAGGCGAGACCTTCCTTTACTGAGGACGCCCCTGCTCCTGACCTGGCGTCTGGGTGAGGGGTGCCCAGCCTGCGCCTCACCCTCGAGGCGGTCTGCCCGGGCCCAGGGCCTGTGGGCACAGAGGGGGCTCGCTCCGTGGAGGCACCGAGGCTCGGAGGCCGCGAGCGAGTCCAGCCGTCCCCGAGCTCCGGGCCTCGCCGCCTGGCTTCTCCGTCTCTCGGCCGGCTCACTCACCCCACAGGCCTCCTGAGTGGGAAACCTGGGGGCCGCCGGGAGGGGCGCCCCCTCCGCGGCCACGTCCTCTAGGGGCTTGGCCTTCCCAGGCCTTCCCCGCAGCTGGCCGGGGGCACCGCTGGCCGGGCTCCACTCCCCCGAGGCTGAGGCCCGAGTCCGGGGACGCGGGGCGGGCGGTCACCCCTGGTGCCGGGACGGTCCGTCCTCCTGGGCCGGGCTCCCACAGCTCTGCCCCCAGCCGGGCCCCCCGCGCGCCGCCTCCCCGCGCCCCCCGCCTGGTCCCGGGAGGCGCAGCAGCCCCCAAGGGTGCCCCTTCCTGCCCCGGCCCCGCGTGTGCCAGCCCGAGCCAAGCCTCTCGGAGAGGCTGAGACCTGACCGCCTTTCGCCTGCGGGTGCTGCCGGACACCCAGCCCCCGGCCCTCTGCCTCCCCCCCCCGCGGAGACTGAGGGTCCCAGCAGGCCGTGCGGCCGAGCCCAGGTACGGGGCCCTCAGCCGGAGGCCGAGAGCAAGGGCCCGGCTGCAGGGCGCGTTCCCGTGGCTCCTGTCCCCGGGGGCGGCTGGAGCCCAGCCTTTTCCCTTGACCCCGCAAACTTGTCGGCTGGGGGACCGCGCAGGTGTAGACGGCTCCCCGGGAACCACTCGGCTGCTCTGAGAGGCTTTGGGACCGGCTGCCCTGGTGTTGCTCAGGCCAGGACCCAGGGCAGTGGCTTCTCCTGGCGACCATTCTCCAGCCCCAGCCAGGCCAGCACGCCAAGCCCTGTCCGGGGCGGGGGTGGGGGTGGGCGACCGTGCCCTCCACACACCAGCCACGTGTCCAGATGGGTCTGTTCGCCCACTGGCGGTGGGGACAGAGGCTGCAGTGGGCCTGACCGAGTCACCTGCTGTGTCGATGGAGCTGGGCTTGAGGCACTGGGCCGGCTCTGCCTCAAACCCCTGCCCCGTGTGCCAGGATGTGCTGCGAGGAGCCCTGCTCTGCCTTTGGTGTCGTGGTTGGGGAAGGTCCTCAGGCCGAGCCGAGAGCCGGCACTCAGGCCACTTGGGGAGGGAGTCGGGGTGGGGGCCTTCCCGGAGGAGGGGGCCTTGCCGTCCCCCGGGAACTCTGCCGACACCACTGAGCGCTCTGGGCCAGGTCCCCAGGCCTGGAGGGGAGCATCCGCTGTGAGCCTGGGAGCTGCTGCGTGGCCCGGCGGTGGTGTCCCCACGTCCCCATAGACCTCTGAAGCCTGGAGAAGGAGGAGCTTCTGCAGGGAGCTGACGGCGGGCCCGGCCTCGACCCGGACGCTGACGCCCTGACGCTGCACTCCCAGTTCTGACCTCAGGGCATGTCGGGGCGAGCCGGGGCCCATGGGTGCAGGTGGGGGCACCTGGGTGGAGTCTCAGGGCTGCTTCCGGTCAGCATCCCTGTGCTGGGGCGGCTCAAGGCCAGGCACCCCTGACCGTCGCTAGGCCCCAGGAGGGCCCTCTGCCGACTGGAGGTTTGCAGCCTGGACTCCGTGGGTCCTGCCTCTGAGTCTAGGCCCAGCAGAACCCCGCGGTGCCAGGAGGGGACACAGACGGGTCCACTGGACCATGGGCCTGGGGATGGGCACCGTGTGGCCTTTGCAGCCCGTCCGGCAGGTGTGAGGGCTCTTGCTGGCAAGCCGCTCACCTGAGAGTCATCTAAACATGTTCAATCCCAATGTCTTTAGGCGGCACTTCCCCACAAGCCGCAGCGCCTGGCGCTCCCGCCCGGTCCACCGGCCAGCTCTGGTGGCGCCTGGGTCCCTGTCCCCAGCCTGGCTCCCAGGCCACCGCTCCTATGCAGCCCCCCCAACCCGCGCAGCCCCACCACCTCCCCTCCAGCCCCCCAGGTGAGCCGGCCCCCCCCGCTGTGTGGCCTCACCACCTCCTGGCCTGGTTCTTCCCAGCAGTGCCCATGGTTCCCTCCCAGCCTGGCCGGTCCCCCAGGCCCTGGCCCTAAACCATCAGGACCGAGCCTCAGGCAAGTGCTGGCAGAGGCCTGCTGGGGCCAAGGACCCCAGCCAGTGCCAGTGGCCACTTTGCCCAAGGTCAGCATTGGGGTCTCCCAGGAGAGAGGGGAGCAGCTACCCAGGCAGGCAGCAGTTGGCACCGGCCATGCTGTGTGCGCCCCTGCCCGGGACCAGGGACAGAGGAGCGAGATAGTGTCCTTGACGGGCAGCTGCCCGTCCACGCTCAGCATGGGCAGTCGCGGCCAGATCGAGGCCCAGAGACTGACCTCACCTCTCCGGCCCTCGGGCGGCTCCTCTGTAAAATGGGAATAACACCAGTGCGGCGTCCTCACAGGAGTGCCGTGACGATCGAAGCTGGAGCACATACGGGCAGCGCTTAGAGTGCCTCTCACCACTGTCGCCTCTGCCAGTGTCCTTAACCCAGGGCCACACAGCCGGAAAGGGAGAAATAAAGGGCTGGCTCAGGGACACTCCACTTGGCAGGAGGGAGGGGGAGAAGGAACTCGGAGGAGTAGGAACTCGGAGGAGTAGGAACTCGGCGGAGTAGGAACTCGGAGGAGTAGGACACGGAGGGGCAGGAACTCGGAGGAGTAGAAACACGGAGGAGTAGGAACTCAGAGGAGTAGGAACTCAGAGGAACTTGGAGGAGTAGGAACTTGGAGGAGTAGGAATTCGGAGGAGTAGGAACTCGGAGGAGTAGGAACTCGGAGGAGTAGGAACACGGAGGAATAGGAACTCGGAGGAACTCAGAGGACTAGGAACTCGGAGGAGTAGGAACTCAGAGGAGTAGGAACACGGAGGAATAGGAACTCGGAGGAGTAGGAACTCAGAGGAGTAGGAATCCAGAGAAACTCGGAGGAGTAGGAACTCGGAGGAGTAAGAACATGGAGGAGTAGAAACACAGAGGAGTAGGAACTCAGAGGAGTAGGAACTCAGAGGAACTTGGAGGAGTAGGAACTTGGAGGAGTAGGAATTCGGAGGAGTAGGAACTCAGAGGAGTAGGAAATCAGAGGAGTAGGAACTCAGAGGAACTCAGAGGAGTAGGAACTCGGAGGAGTAGGCACTCAGAGGAGTAGGAAATCAGAGGAGTAGGAACTCAGAGGAACTCAGAGGAGTAGGAACTCGGAGGAGTAGGAACTCAGAGGAACTCGGAGGAGTAGGAATCGGAGGAGTAGGAACTCGGAGGAGTAGGAACTCAGAGGAACTCGGAGGAGTAGGAACTTGGAGGAG
>PVHT021183717.1:695143-807547 GCA_004024745.2 Catagonus wagneri
AGGAACACGGAGGAGTAGGAACACGGAGGAGTAGGAACTCAGAGGAGTAGGAACACGGAGGAGTAGGAACTCGGAGGAGTAGGAACTCAGAGGACTAGGAACTCGGAGGAGTAGGAACTCAGAGGAACTCGGAGGAGTAGGAGCTCGGAGGAGTAGGAACTCAGAGGAGTAGGAACTCAGAGAAGTAGGAACTCAGAGGAACTCGGAGGAGTAGGAACTCAGAGGAACTCGGAGGAGTAGGACACGGAGGAGCAGGACCTCGGAGGAGTAGGACTCGGAGGAGCAGGAAGACTTCAGGAGGAGGTGCTGCTGCTGCAGGGCTGTGAAGAGTGGACCTGGCCAGGAGCGCCGTCCGAAGGCAGAGCCCAGGCGATCCTGGGAAGGGGGGTCACGTGTTCGTTTCTTTGTTCAGCCAGGCTTCACCAAGCCCTTTTCTCTAGGGTCCTGGGGGTACAGGGAGCACCCCACCCAGCCAAGCGGACGGGACAGGTCCGGGTGCGGGTGGCTCTGGCCCGGGGCCGTCGGGGCTGCAGTCGGGGTGCTCAGGGCGGGCGGGACACGTACCCCTGCTCCCAGCCACTCTGGCTTTGAGGACCGTGCTGGCTCCTCCGCCCGCCCACGTCCCCCGGCCGACAGGCGGTCCACCTGCAAGGAGGGCGCAGGCCCGCAGGGGCCGAGCCAGGGCTCTGCTCCCTGCCAGCCTGGTGGCCAGAGCCACTGGGACATCTCCGGTGGCGGGCTTGGCACGCACTTGTGTCTCTGAGGGTCCCCGGGGTGTGTTCCTGGGTCTGTCTGTCTCCCGTCTGTGTCAGTCTCTGCGCCCCCGCCGCCGCCTGCCCCCCCACCTCCCTCTTCCCCCCACCCCCGCCCATCCCGGACACTCCCTGGGCCCCGTGTGAGCCGAGGAGGGGCTGAGGGGGGCTGCAGCCTGCACCCCGCCTGCAGAGCCCAGTCCGCCCAGCAGAGATGATTGGCTGGGGTCTGGACTGGCCAGCCTGGCCGCCCGGTCGGGGTGGGAGGCCGGGCGGGGAGCCTGGGCCGCCGGATTGGGGCCTGGCCCGCTCACTGCAGTATTGATGGCCCGTCAGGGCGGCCCTGATTCCTGTGCTTTCAGTTAAAAGGTTTCTGTTGTTGTAGCTTATGCAGTTGCTCTGTTGCTATGGAAACGTGACATCAAAATGACGTTTCCCGTTTAAAAGCTTTTAACTAAATTCCTGCCTGTCAGATGTAGGCCCCATTTTGAGCGAGGAGCAGCCTTCCAGGAGCGGGGCTCCCACCGAGGCGCGCGGGCCCCGGGCGGCCGGCCGGGTGCGCCCCTTAACCCCGCAGGCGCCCCTGGCATGGCGGCGGCCGAGGGGCCCGGCTACCTCCTGTCCCCCCAGACGGAGAAGCACCGGCGGGCCCGCAACTGGACGGACGCCGAGATGCGCGGCCTCATGCTCGTCTGGGAGGAGTTCTTCGACGAGCTGAAGCAGACCAAGCGCAACGCCAAGGTGTACGAGAAGATGGCCAGCAAGCTGCTGGAGATGACCGGCGAGCGCCGGCTGGGCGAGGAGATCAAGATCAAGATCACCAACATGACCTTCCAGTACAGGTAGGCCCGCGCGGGCGCCTCCCCGGGCCTCAGGCGGGCGGGCTGCGCGGGGGAGGCGGCGAGGGCGGGGCCGGGGCCCATCCGCTCCCCTGGGCCTCGGCCGCCCCCAGGGGCCCCTTTGGCACCGCCCCAGGCCCTGCAGCGACTCCCGCTGGGCCGCCCAGGCCCGGCCGAGCCCCGCGGGTGGTGGGTGCCGCTGTGTGTGCAGGGAACCCAGGCCGGGGCGCGAGTCCACCTGCCCTGAGGCGCTGTCGTCCTCGGCCTCCCCGAGCCTCCTGTGGGTGCAGTGCGGCACTGGCCTTGGGTCCGGGAGGAGGCGTGGAGGGCTCGCGTGGGCACCCCGAGTGCCCAGGAGGGTCCCGTCCCTCGAGGAAGCCCCCCGCCCCCGCCCCGTCGTGCGCCGGGCGCCCTGGCCTGGCCGGCTCCGGAGGACTGCGAGGCCAGGGCCAAGCGCGCGGCCCGGGGGCGGGGGGGCGGCTCCGGCCTCCAGGGCGGAGTCGTGTGGCCCCATGTGACCAGGCCCGTCTGCAGAGGGTCACGGGCGGGGCAGAGGTCCCGGGCGTGGGCTGGGTCACGAGCAGGGTAACGTGGAGCAGGAGCTGGGCCGTGGGGAGAGCAGCACCCAGCGCACGGGCCCTTGGGAGCCCATCCGTGTCCCGGGGGTGGGGGCTGTTCTAGGAGGCTGTGCGGGTGCCCAGCTGGTCCGGTCCTCCTAGTGGCCGCCAGGGGTGGGGACAGAGGTCAGGCCAGGGCTGGGCGTGAACGGGGCCAGCAGGCTTGCCTCGGGCGCTGGGCGCCACTCCTGTGGGTGAGAGCCCCCCACAGCCCGGGATCAGGCGGGAGAGGCTTGCGTTCCAGCCTGTCTGCAGCCTGGGGACGTGCGAGGCTCCCGGGCCCTGGACACCAGCCTGTTTCACTTGCATCAGTTTAACATTTTTTGGCCCTTGGAGGAGCGGGTCCTGAGCCTGGCCCCGAGCAAAGGCCCATTTCTGACCCACAGCCCCGGTCTGCGGCCAGGCCCGGAATGAAAGGAGGCAGCTGCTGGGGTCCAGAGGCGTCAGCGTCACTCGGTCAAGGACGTTAGCGTCCGGCCACCGGCAGCCGCCGCGAGCCATCTGCAGACGCCCCCGCCCCACCGCTCGCCGGGGGTCAGTGCCTGATGGGGACGGCTGCAGAGGTCACCCCGGTTGTGTTACCGGCCTCCTGCCTGATTCATGGGCTCTGGCTGGTGTCTGGCCGCGTTATTCATTATTTATCCTGCAAGCCTTCCTCGGAATCCCAGGGGAGGGATTCTGTGTCTGCTCCCGGGGGACGTGGCGGAGGAGGCCCCAGGAGACGGGGGTGTGGGGGGCCCCCACCGCGGCAGCCACGGCACTTCAGTTCGTGAAGCCCACTCAGCTCCCAGTCACGGAGGCGAAACCAAGGCCCAGGGCAGGGGAGGGACAAGCCACAGGCTGGGTGCCTGGGTCTTTATCTCCCCCCACCCCGTAGCAGAGGCTTTTATTATTTCTCCGTGATGGCTTTTTATATATGAAGGTGTCGGTTCGGGGAGCCGAGGGTGGCCTGTTCCGCGGGGCGTGCTTTGTTGCCCTTCCATTCCGGGCCTTCCCGCGGCGGGGGCAGGCCTTTCCTCATTTCTCCGAGGGGTGGGCTGGCCTGGGAACGAGAGCTGGGGCCTCGGAGGGGCTGGAAGGGAGCCCGGGCGGAGGCTGGCCCTGTGCCGGAGGTCCGCACACACTCGGCCTGGTGGATGGTGCTCCCGTGGTCACGAGGACGGAGCGGCCGCCTTCCCGGTGTGCGCGTCCCGCCGAGGCCGGCCGCCACCTGCTGCCTGGGCCGCACGCCCCCTTGCCAGGCGCGTCTCTCAGGGGGTCAGCTCATTATCTCCAGCGACAAACATGAGCGGTGGCCACACTCCAGCGGGAGCCCCGTGTTGGGAGGCAGGAGCCCTGGCCTCGGAGCTGGAAGGCCTCCCCACGGCGGAGCCTGGGCGGGGCCACGGGGGCCGCAGGCTGAGGCTGGGGGGAGACGCTGGCTTCAGGAGGCTTCTCTCCTGGCCTGGCCGGGCTGCCCAGCTGTCCTGCGGCCGCATCTCCCAGCCCTCACCTCCCAGGGGTCGGCCAAGGGCCTGCAGGGGAGGGCCGGGTGTGGGGCCCAGGAGGGGCTCGAGCCCACGGGGGCAGAGCTGTGCCGTGCAGACCCCTGCCCGGGCTCTGAGTGGGGATGGCGGTGTGAGGCAGGGTGGGAGGGGACCCTCAGGCCCAGCCCCACCCCCCGGCCCCTCGTCCTGAGACGGCAGCCGCACGGCCTGCTGTCCGCCAAGCACCGCGCCTTGTCTTCTTAAATCCTCCCAGCAGCTGCATGAGGAGCTTACTTTGATCATCCCCATTTTACTGATGTGAAAAAGGAGGCCCAGAGAGGCTCGTGAACCTGCCCAGGGTCACACAGCAAAGTGGTGGAGACGAGACACAGACTCAGATCTGCTGTGCCCTTGCCTCCTGAGAGTCTTGCTCCCCAGGACGTCCGTCCTCTTTAGAAAAACACTTTTTTTATGTTACATTTTTTTCTGTTTGCATTAGATATCACAGTGCATCGTATTCTTCGTTTGTATCATGCGTTTTGTTATTGCTGGTTAACCTGTTCGTTGCAGAGAGCTTAGAAAGAAGGAAAAGCAGAGAGCACCCGCCTTGATGCGCCCAAGGCCCCAGCACACAGCCTTACACCAGGCTCGGGCTGTCATTTCAGCATCCGAGGCCGTGTAGGTCCCGAGCCTGACTTCTTTCCGAGCCCAGGGTCACCTTGGCCTGGAGCCTTGCCGATTTGGGGGTGGGGGGGCCTGGATTTTTCTGGCCAAGAGTGCCCCCCCACCCCCACCCCGGGCCACGTGGTCCCCGGGCCCGGCACCCCCAGCGCCCCTGTGCCGCGGGCCGGGCGGGCAGGGCCGGGAGCAGCTGTTTCTCACCCGTGGCTCTTGTGTCTCTCGTTTCAGGAAATTAAAATGCATGACAGATAGCGAGTCCGTCCCGCCCGACTGGCCCTATTTCCTAGCCATTGATAGGATTCTGGCCAAAGTCCCCGAGTCCTGTGATGGCAAACTGCCGGACGGCCAGCAGCCGGGGCCCTCCGCGTCCCAGACCGAGGCGTCCTTGTCGCCGTCCGCTAAGTCCGCCCCCCTGTACTTACCGTATAACCAGTGCTCCTACGAAGGCCGCCTCCAGGACGAAGGCTCCGACAGCTCCTCCAGCTTACTGTCCCTTAAGTTCAGGTAGTGTGCGCTTCCCCCGCCCCCACCGCCAGCGGGGAGGGGCCGGGAGCGGCGAGCCGGCAGCGGCAGCACGGAGGCCGAGCTGGTGTCACCCGCCTCGGGGCCAGGGAGGCACAGGCAGGAAGGCAGGTGCTCCCGGAGGCGGGGCTGTCGTGTCCACAGACGGTCCGTCTCCTGACTCCATCCCCGCTTCGCTGTGTGACTGCCCTGACCTCTCTGGGCCTCCGGCTCCGTCTGTAGGGTGGGGATAGGTCGGGCCTTCTCCAAGGACGGCTGGGAGCGTCGCGGCCAGAACAGACTCGGGCACAGGGCACGGCCCTCCTCCCCCGGGGCTTCCGGCTCCCAGGCTCCCCCACCCCGAGCAGACCGTGTGCCCGGGGCGCCCCGCTCCCTGGCCTTGCCTGGCCGGCCTCTCAGCACCAGGAAGGGGGTGTCAGGCCGAGCCTCCCGGTGTCCTCGGAGCCTGGCGGCAGCAGGCAGGCTCAGTCCCCTGGCTGCCCATGCTGACCCCGCCTCAAAATGCTCCAGGGTGCCAGAGGAGGTGACATTTGGCCTGGGCTTTCACGGGTGAATAGGAGTTGGCCAGCAGGAAAGAGGACGGCAAGAGTGCGGCTTTGAGTCGTGGCCCTGCCTCCCTGAGCCCGGTCTCAAGTCCGTCAGACGATGGGGGCGGGTGAGGAAGTCACCTCAGGGCGGGGGTTCCCTCCAGCTTGACTCCCCCGATGTGGGGGGCTGCTGCTCGGTTTGTGCAGTGCCCCTTTGGCAGAGACCCAGACGGACGTGCCTTTGCTGGTGGGAAGCCTGCCGTGACTGGCAGTCGTTTCCGCAGGGTGAGCCCGGCTCCGGCCGATGGCTGCCCCGGGCGCTGCACCAGGGCTGGGCCTGGGGGCCCTTCTCCCTCGGGTCAGAGCTCTGCCCTCCTGCCCCAGAGCCTGGCCAGCTCACGATTCCGCCTGGGCTGAGTGTGGGCAGGGTCTTGGGGCTGGTGGGAGGTGGCCACTCCCTGCCCTGCCCCAGGGGCCTGCGGGACTCAACGGCTCCCCCGGGGGGCAGAGAGCCCAGGGCACGGCCGAGGGCCTGGCTGCCTCAGCGCCACCCAGCGGAGCTTGCAGTCCCGGGGGCCAGGCCTCCACGGCCCCACCTTCTGGGTGCCTGTCCCCTGCCACCTCACCCCCGGGGCAGGCCAGGAGACGAAGGGACCCAGACCCTTCCTCTGGGACCCCGGGTCCCCCAGCTGCCACTGGGCCGGCCGGGACCCGGGGTCCCGGCTTCCCAGGCGGAGCCACGCTGCCCAGCAGCCCCGCCCAGCCAGCCCGCCTCGTCGCTCGGGGTGGCCCCCCGCCCCAACCCAGCGGGCTCGCGCTCCCTCCCCACGCGTGCGGACGGGGGCCCGGGTCCCCAGGCCTCAGCCCCCGGGGGGCCGGCGGTGGCCGGGAGGGTGGGGCGGGGTCCGGGTGCCGCGGCCAGCTGACCACAGGCTGCACTGTCCCTCCAGGTCGGACCAGCGGCCCGCGAGGAAGCGCAAGGGGCAGGGCGGCCACTTCCAGAGGAAGAAGCTGCGGGTGCTGGAGGCCATGCTGGGCGAGCAGCGCAAGCTGAGCCGGGCCCTGGAGGAGACGTGCCGCGAGGTGCGCCGCGTGCTGGACCAGCACAACCTGCTGCAGGTGCAGGTCCTGCAGCTGCAGGAGCGCATGATGGGCCTGCTGGAGAAGATCATCGCCAAGTCGGGGGTCTAGCCCCAGCCGCGGTCCCCGGGCGCGCCGCCTCCTGCCTCGGCCCGGGCCTCAGGGACCTCGGGGCCTCAGGCAGCGGCTCGAAATTCCCTCCCTGGACACGCAGCCAGTGAGAACATTCTAGAATGTGCTCTTCCGGCTCGACAACTGAGGGGCCTCAAAATGGCCCTTGGTAGTACAACTGCCTGGAAGCAGAGTTCGTGGGCGGGACCGGGGGGCAGCAGGGGTCCCCGCTCAGAGGCAGGTGCCCCCTGGAGACCCCGGAGGGCCCGCCCTGCCTTCCAGCCGCCCCGCTGTTCCCCTCCCCGGGCCGCGGGGCCCCGCCAGCTCCTCAGCAACAACCCGAATAAAAGCGTTGGCCCCGCGCCCGCGGCCGCGCTGTCCCGTTGTCCAGGCCCTGCTCCCTTAGCCGCCCGATTGGCCCCGGCCGGTTGTCTGGGCCCAGGGAGGGGGCAGAGCCCAGCCTGGCCTCGGGGAGCAAGGAGGGCGAGGCAGCAGCGGCAGGCTGTGGACGCCGGGTGGGCAGGACAGGAGGGGACGGGGACGGGGACGCGGGCACCAGGCCAGGAGCCGGCCGCACGCAGGGGCTCCGGTGCTCCCCAGGCCGCCCAGGCGCTCCCACTAGAAAAGCCTGGATCCGAGTCCGGGAGGGAGGGGGCGAGCTGGGAGCGGCCCCTCCTCCGCTTCCTTGAGACCCTGCTGGGGCTTTGGGCGCCGGCTGCGGAGGAAGCCCTCCCAGTGTGGCTGGAAGAGGGCGGGACTGGAGGCCCGGGCTAAGCTCATCGGGGGTCTTGCTGGGGACCAGGGCCTAGGACGCAGCGGCTCAGTGGTTCCCAGGAAGCTGCTCGGGCACGGGGCAGGGGCCGCCCTTCGTGGTTTCTGGGCGGGAGTCCTGAGGACGACTCGGTGAGGCAGCGCCGCCGTCGCGAGGACCAGACGGCTGGCTCTTCTCTGTATGGGAAGAACTGGGTTCATTAAACTCCTCTCTGACACACGCACGTCTGCCTGTCCGGGGCCCGTCTGTCCAGAGCTCAGAGCACCCCGTTAGCATCTTCGCTCCCTGCGCCCAGGCGCCCTCTGGGCTCTGGGGACCGGCCACCGCGCACTCCATCCTTGCAGGGCCGGGTGACGAGCAAAGACGCCGTGTCGCTCGCTGTTCCACAAGGAGTGTGCCATTCGCCCCTGAGCTGGCAAGTTGCTGCCACGCAACAGGCTTTGCGGGTCCATCAGGTGGCTCATGATCTAGGAGAGCCCCCTCCGGCTACTGCTCGACAGAATGTTGGGGTTTGTTGTTGTTGTGGGGAGGGGGGTGAAAGCGGGGATCTAGCCAGGAGGCTGCCACAGTTGTCCTGGTGTGACAGCCACCAGCTCCTCCGGCCCTCCAGGGGCCCTTGAGGTCAGCCGGGCTGTAACCGGGACTGCGCCCGCCCACGCCCCCGGTGACGTGCTGTGGATTCAGCCCAACCTGCTCTGGGGCCAAAGCCAAGGGTGTCCATTGGGTGATTTGCCGGCTCTGCAGTGTGTGTGTGTGTGTGTGTGTGTACCTTGCCTATCTCCATGGTGTAAATATTCCCACAACACCGGTGGCCAGGTGTACATGGCCGGCTCCCGCACCTGCTGCACAGACAGGGCACCAGGAGGCACCTCCTGCTGACCCCGGTTCGGGGTCCGCCCTGGCGAGTTCCCAGCTCTTGGAGGGGACAGCAGCACCAGAGTGCGTTGGCGTAACTGACCTGGGGCCCTGTGATAGAGGAGATGGAAGAGATGTCTGGCTCTCCGGCAGCCTTCCGGAACCATGAGGCCGTCTTGAGGATGAAGCCCACCAGAGCAGAAAGAAGTGGCCCTGGGGTCTGGCCACACAGGGAGCTGCTGCATGTGTCTGGCCTCTGACGTGAGAGAGAGAAAATTCATCTCACGCCGGTGTTATTTCCAACCTCTGTTATTTGCAGCCAAACTCAAGTTTTAACAGAGAATTTAGTACTAGAAAGGGGAAGGGGCGCTGGCTGATCGGAGGCAGCTGAACGGGGCTGGAGGCGTCCTGAGGGCTTGCCCACTGCTGGCCGGAAAGCTGATGACCCGTGTCGTGTTGTGGGGATCACGCGGCCAAACTGGTACCTGGTCCACCTGGGCAGGCAGAGCGCACACAGACGGACAGCAGCGTGCGGGAGACGGGGAGGAAGCCCTGCAGAGCCCGGGCGTGTCGGGCCCCTCTGCCGCCTTGAGCGAGTCTCCTCGGGAAGATGAACTCGGGGTTCAGAGCCACCGCCTCCCTGCAGCACCCCTGCTCTGCAGGGGAGGCGGCTTCCTGCCTGTGGCCTCCCGGTGGGCGCTGCGGGGCCGTCCGCAGACCCCAGGGACCTTCAGGGGGTCCTGCCCAGGGGCACAGACATCTATTTCGCAAAGCTCCCTGGGCACCAGCCGCGGGGACCCTCCTGGGGCGCAGTCACATCCGACAGAGTCCTGGCCTCGGAGCAGCCAGCTCAGGAGGGGCTGGCAGACACGCAGCGCCAGCCTGCAGGGCCGCAGCGTCGCGGGGTGCGGGTGGGCGCCCCCTCCGCCTTTACTTCCAGAGGCTTCAGGGTGGCGGGGTCAGGACGGACGGGGGAAGGAAGCGGGGTGCACACGATCCTGGCGCTGGGGCCACCAACGCCCTCGACACAGGCCTCGCCCCACGAGCGTTTCTATCAGCTTCTAGAACTTTCCCTTCTTTTACACCTGTTTGTGTCCTTACTGCCCCCACGGCTGATTCCTTATTAAGCCACTGCTTCACGCTCCCCTGTCAGGCCCGCAGCTCGGGCCGCCTGGGGCCAGGCCGGCCTCTCCCGCCCGCTTCCCCGCCGGGCCGGCCGCCGCCGAGGACACCAGAGCCCTTAACGCTGACATTTAGATTCCAGCTGCGTGCCTGACCCCACCTCCCTCATTTTCTGAACCGTCTTCATCTTTTCCTGTCCAGAGAACTTTCGAGAGACTTTCCAAGTTCTCCCGGGAACAGTTTGGCTTCCCGGGGTGGCAGCTGGCATCTCCGGCAATTATCCTTAAATTATAGGGACAGTTGTAATCTCACAATAATTAGAAATATCAAGTGCAGCTCAAGGCTTCGAAACTAATGGAATTTTAATGGGCAGCTGCTTAGGTTACAGCCAAGAATGGTAATTCGCCGCCGGCCGGGAGGCGGGCAAGCCGCGGGGCAGCGGGACGCGGAGGTGATGGGCGCGCCCAGTGGGGGAGCAGAGGCTGCGTCCCAGACTTTGGGCCCCCAGCGCGGGGTATTCCCCCCCCGAAAATGCAGCCCAGACCAGGTCCACCCGGCCCACGGCCTCCGTGCCCGGATCCGAGCCGCCTCCCTCCCGCGGCCAGAGCCCTGACGCGCACGGCCTGGGCCACAGAGGGCTTCCTCCGAGGCCCCGGGCGTTGTGACGCCCGCTCACTCGTGTCCCTCCTCTCAGAATGACAGTCCAGCGTCTGCGGACTGTCTCACCGTCGGGTCCAGTTTTCAGCTGCTTGACGTGGAAGGCAGTGAGTGCGTCCAGACCCCGCAACACCACCGGGCGGAAAGCGTAAGGTAATGGTGCCTTTCGGTGCGCTGAGGTTTCGTGTCAGAGAAAATCAGAGCTATCTTTCCCGGCTAGAGCTTTCGTGGCCTAAGAAATCTTCCTCGAGGTTGTGAAGACATTTTCCTGTCTGCTGTTCTAGCAGGTGTGCTGGCGACTGGGTCTCTGATCCAACTCGGATGCATTACTGCGTAGGACGCAGTCAGAGAGCACGGTTCGCTTCCGCATGTTACCTGCTTATTCCTGCACCGTGTGTTGTCTTACTTCCCTCACTGGATTTTTTTTTTTTCTGCTGCACCTGAGGCATGCCAAAGTTCCCAGGCCAGGGACTGGACTCTCACCACAGCAGCAATCCAAGCCACAGCGGTGACAACACCAGATCCTTAACCCGCTGAGCCGCCAGGGAACTCCCATGGATTTTTCTGGTGCCTTTGTCAAAAATCAATTCAATGGGTCTATTTTAGACTTCATTCAATTCTGCTGGACAAATGTCTGCATTATCACGGTGACTGACTAACTTTAGAGAAAGTCTTAGGGTCAGATAGCGTAAACCTCCCAACTTTGCTCTTCTTTTCTTTTTTTTTTTTTTTTGCCTTATGTCATTTTAAGGCCACACCCACGTCATGTGGAGGTTCCCAGGCTAGGGGTCTAATCAGAGCTACAGGCACCGGCCTACACCACAGCCACAGCAACACAGGATCCGAGCCACATCTGCATCCTACACCACAGCTCACGGCAACACCGGATCCGTAACCCACTGAGCGAGGCCAGGGATCGAACCCGCAACCTCATGGTTCCTAGTCGGATTCGTTAACCACTGAGCCACGACGGGAACTCCATGCTCTTCTTTTCTAAAAGTGCTGAGGTCACTAGAGATCTTTCGTACTTCCATATACATTTTATTTATTTATTTATTTATTTATTTATTTATTTATTGCCTTTTGTCATTTGTTTTAGGGCCGCACCTGTGGCATGTGGAGGTTCCCAGGCTAGGGATCTAATCGGAGCTGTAGCCGCCAGCCTACACCACAGCCACAGCAATGCGGGATCCGAGCCATGTCTGCAACATACACCACAGCTCACAGCAACCCCGGATCCTTAACCCACTGAGTGAGAACAGGGATTGAACCCGCAACCTCATGGTTCCCAGTTGGATTTATTTCCACTGAGCCACAACGGGAACTCCTCCATATACATTTTAAATCAGCATGTCAGCGTGTACCCCAAAGACGCCTGCTGGAGTTTCAGCTGAGATGGTGTTGATCTGTAGTTCAACTTAAAGAGAACTGACGTTTAGCCAATCAGTGCTGAGTCCTGCAGTTTTGAACACGGTGTCTCTGCCTTTGGAGAAGTCTGACCAAGCTTTACCAACATTATTCCTCAGTATATAACTTATCCAATTGTGTAGCACATAGAAATACAGTGGAGACTTATCTGCAAACTACAACCCTGCCAAACTTGCTGATTAATCTAATAGGTTTTAAAATAAATTCCTTAGGACTACGTTCATAATCATGTTTTGGGGAATAAAGGCAGTTTATTTCTTGCTCTCTAATCTGTATGCCTTTCATTTCTGTTTTCTTGCTTTATTCCTCCTTCTGCGACCTCCAGTACAATACTGAAAAGAAGCTATGAGAGCCACATCATTGCATTATTTCTGATCTTAGAGGGAAAATAGTCTTTCGCCAATGAGCATGATGTCGGCTATAGGTTTTTCTTTTTTCTTTTTAGGGTCGCAGGTGCCGCATGTGGAAGTTCCCAGGCTAGGGGTTGAATTGGAGCCACAGCTGCTGGCCTATGCCACAGCCACAGCAATGTGGGATCCAAGCCGTATCTGTGACCAATACCACAGCTCATGGCAATGCCGGATCCTTAACCCACTGAGCCAGGCCGGGGATCGAGCCTGCATCCTCATGGATACTAGTCAGGTTCTTACCCTGCTAAGCCCCAATAGGAACTCTGTTACAGATTTTCGATAGATGCTCTTTGTCAACTTGAGAAAGTTCCCTTCTGTTTTTAGTTTGTTAAGAGTTTTTATCCACAAGTGGGTCTGAATGCTTTCTCTGCACTTATTGAGATGACTGCAAGATTTTTCTCTCTTTATTTTGTTATTATGGTGAATTACAGGGGTTGCATTTCAAATATCAAACCAACCTTGCAGTCCTGGGATAAACCATACTTGTTCATGGTGTATTATTCAATTTAATAATATTTTGCTAAGGATTTTTGTATCTATGCTCATGAGGACGTGGGTCGGGTCTGTCATTTCTTCCACTCTTGATGTCCTTGTCAGGTTTTGGTATCAGAACGCAGGCTTCATAAAATGAGTTCAGAAATATTCCATTACTCTACTTTCTGAAAGTTTGCGTGGGAATGGTATTATTTCTTTCTTAAGTATTTAATCCTCTCCAATACGATATGGTGCTGGGATTTTTGTGTGTGGGGGGGGAGGTAACTTTATTTATGGAAAATCCTGGCTTTTTCCCTAGAAATTAATTATGAAAAATTTCAACCACGCAGAAAAGTGGACACAACTGTGTAATGAACACTCATATCTGTTTCCGAGGTTAACATGCTCTTATATTTTCTTTATCAGATATCTACCCATCCCACCTTATTTCTGATGCCTTCCTAAGCTATAGCCATCAGCACAATTTTCCTTAGAGATTCTCAATCCTTAATTCAGTTTATTTAATCGATATAGAGCTAGTGAGACCTCGACTTCCTCTTGTGAAATTTCTGTTGTGTTTTTAAAGGACCTTTTCAATTTTTATGCGAAACTTTGTTGTCGAGTTGTTCATACTATTATCTTACCTTTAAATATCTGTGGGCTCTGTAACGATATTCCCGATATTAGTCATTTGTGTTGGAGTCCGTTGTGGTTTCAGAGTGATGAACTTGGCTAGTAACCACGAGGATGCGGGTTCGATCCCAGGCCTCGCTCAGCGTGTTAAGGATCCGGCGTCGACGTGAGCTGTGGTGTGGGTCGCAGACACGGCTCGGATCTGGCGTTGCTGTGGCTGTGGTGTAGGCCGGAGGCTAAGCCCCCATTGGATCCCTAGCCTGGGAACCTCCATATGCCATGAGTACAGCGCCCCCCAAAAAAGGTAGTTTATGTTTTCTATTTTTCATTAGTCTAAGATTTAATAAATTTTATTGATCTTTTTGGAAAACCAGTTTTTGGTTCCCTGGTTTATTTGTTTGTTTGCTTCCCCTGTGGTTTGGCTTTTCTTCATCTCATTAGTTTCCGCCCTTTAAAAAATTCCTTCGTTTATTTTAGGTTTAATTTGCTCTTATTTTCTTGCTTCTTAATGTGAAAGCTTACATCATTGATGACAAAGCACTTTTGTCTATTATAAACACTTGAAATTATGTATCTGTCTCTATCTGTCTCTATAAGCACTTCAGCTATATACCGTAATTTTTAATATATTGAGTTTTTTACACTTCAAGTAAAAATATTTTCCTAATTTCCCTTGTGATTTCTTCTGTGACCTCTGGGATACTTAGAATTGTGTTACTGATTATCAAAAGTTGAGTGATTTTTGGAGTTCCCATTGTGGCTCAGCGGAAATGAATCTGACTAGGAACCACGAGGTTGCGGGTTTGATCCCTGGCCTCACTCAGTGGGTTAAGGATCCAGCGTTGCCGTGAGCTGTGGTGGAGGTCGCAGACACGGCTCAGATCCCACATTACTGTGGCTGTGGTGTAGGCCGGCAGCTGTAGCTCCGATTCGACCCCTAGCCTGGGAACCTCCATGTACCGCGAGTGCGGCCTGAAAAAGAAAAATGTTGAGTGATTTTCTAGATATTATTATTGATTTCTGTTGTCAGAGAACTTATGCCATATGACTTCAATCCTTTAAAATTAGTAACATTTATCTTATGACCCATTTATCTTTTCTCTTGGTAAATGTCCTACGTACACCTGAAAACAATCTGTACTGAGGAGTGCCTGCTGCAGCTCGGGCTGCCGTGGAGGTGAGGGTTTGACCCAGCCCCGCACGGGGGTTAAAGCATCCGGCGCTGCCTCAGCAGCAGCGTAGGTCACAGCTGTGACTCGGATCCAGTCCTTGACCCAGGAACTTCCACGTGCAGCTGTTAGGAAAAAAAAAATCTGTATTCTGTTGCTGTTGGCTGTCGACTTCTGTACACATTAATTAGGTTAGATTTTTGATGGTGTTGTTCAAATCTTTTATATACTTCCTGATTATTTTGTCTGGTTTTCTCATCAATTTGTGATAGAAAAATGTTAAAAAATTATAATTGTGCTTTGTCTATTATTATATTCTTTTATTTTTTGCATTTTAAAATTTTTAATTTTTATTTTCTCCTTTTAGTTCTCACAATTTTGCTTCAAATATTTGAAAATGCAACTACACCAGGTTTCTTTTTTTTTGCATTTTAGAGCTACACTCGTAGCATATGGAGGTTCCCAGGCTAGGGGCCAAATCGGAGCTGTAGCTGCCGGCCTACACCACAACCACAGCAACACCATATCTGAGCCGTGTCTGTGGCCTGCACCACAGCTCATGGCAATGCCGGATCTTTAACCCACTGAGCAAGGCCAGGATAGAACCTGCATCCTTATGGATACTAGTAGGATTTGTTTTCACTGTGCCACGACAGAAATTCCCTGGTATTTCTTTTTCTATCCTTTCATTTTCAAGCTAAATATGCTTATATGAAGCATGTCTCTGTCAAATTAGAATATATATAGCGGTTAAAAAAAAAATCCAGTCTGACCTATCCTGCCTGTGTTGGAGTGTTTAGCCCATTTATATTTAATGTAATTAGTGCAAATCTACCTATAATCTTTTCTTTCTTTTTTGGTCATACCCATGTCATGCAGAAGTTCCTAGGCCAGGGATCGAACCTGTGCCACAGCAGTGACAGTGCCAGATCCTTACGACTAGGCCACCAGGGAACTCCGTACCACAGTCTGTTCTTGAAGAAGAGCTGTCTTTGGCAAGAATTCAGTTTATCAGAGTTTCCTTGCATCTACTGGTCTACAAACCCCATAGAGAGAAAAGTGTAATTAATTTTTTTCTCGATTTTTCTTGTTGATGGTATTGAATGCCTTTGCATCCTTCTATAAGCCACGTGGAAGAGGGAGTCCCATTTTTTTCTTTCCTTCGTTGTGCTCCACGTTGAAAGCGCTTACGTTAAGGGAAGAGACAAATTACCCAATCTATCAGGTCCTTTCTCGTATTCGGAGTGAATGCCCTAGATTCTCACGTAGTAGACGCTGCTTCCCAGCAGTGCTTGGGTGCACTTCTCTCGCTTTCCCGCCTTCTCCTACTCCCGTGTTTCCGGAGGCGCACAGAAACGACCAGAGCGCTCGCTGCCGTTTCTGTGGCAGCTGAGGAGCGTTTTGCAACACAGAGCGCCCGCAGCCCGTGTCCGTTTCTGTGTTGGTGGCGTTGGGCCTGACAGTGACTCGGGACCCCCTCCGCTGCACAGCCGCAGCGAGGCGGACCCGGGCCACCAAGGCGGTGACCTGGTTACTTAATGAGATTCAATTAGATTTTCAACAGTCAAGCAAAACAATGTTTCTCTCATTTAAATACTTTAAAAGATGGTCGGGGAAGACGGATAATCGTGCTATGGTGACGCATAAAGGAAAAAGTAAACAAGACAAAGTTTTGGCCGGAAACCCAGGAGCCCTCTTTGTGCCAGCTCTGGCACGGAGTCTGACTCCCTTATGGGGAGTTGTGACATCGAGGGTGCCAGCATCAATGACACGCTCCCAAATAAGGCAGTGATTGTCGTTGACGGCTTTTGCATCTGTCCAAGGATGGAAGATCTTGAGGAAACATGTATCATATTTGACCCTAAAACCACCCTCAGCCACACAAAAAGAATGTCAATTAAGTGCTGTTGAAGCAATTAGATTTAATTTATACAGGATCAGGCTGCATTAGAAGAGTTAAGTGAAATAGCAGAATATCCTCAGATAAAGATGGATTGGGGTTTTCAGAGGAAAATGAAATTGATTTTAAATTTTCTCTATTCCAGTCACTTGGTGTTTTGGTTGCTATTGATAACATTAAGCTTACCAAAATAGAGAGAGTATTAAATACAGTTGTCTATTTTGAGTTTAAAAAATTAAAAATTGGAGTTCCCTTTGTGGCACAGGGGAAACGAATCCGACTAGGAACCGTGAGGTTGCGGGTTCGATCCCTGGCCTTGCTCAGTGGGTTAAGGATCCAGCATTGCCGTGAGCTGTGGTGTAGGGCGCAGACGCGGCTCGGATCCTGTGTTGCTGTGAGCCGTGTGCAGGCAGGCGGCTGTGATAAGATTCCGCCTTAAGGAGGGAGGCGATTGACACCTGCTAAACAGAGCTGAACCTTGAAGACTTTAAGCTGAGTGAAAATAAGCCAGTCACAAAAGGATAAATACGGTGTGATTCCAACAATATGAGGTCCCCGGAGGAATCAAATTCATAGAAAGTAGAAGGGCAGGTGCGAGGGGCCGGGAGGGCGGATGGGGCTTAGTGTGTGACGGGCGCAGGGTTTCTGATGGACAGGATGATGTGTTCTGATGGTGGCGGCAGCGCACAGCAATGTGAATGGACTCGATGCCACTGAGCTGTCACTTAACAGTTGTTAAGGTGATCAGTGAGACGTTTGTCCACTTTAGCAAAATTAAAAAGGAAACAATCTGGAGAACAGCCCCATATCTGGAGCTCTATGTTTCAATTTTGTGGTTTTACAGGATTTTTGTCGAGGCGGAAAGACGGAAGTCATTGTACTGAACACTCTGCTGGCTTGGCTTGTGTTTATTAGAGATGGACAAACGAGGGGCCCCGCCTGTGCTGTGATTATGGGGCCACGGGTACAGGCGATGCTGGGGGAGGCTGAAGGATGGCAGGGGCCCCTCTGGGTGCTGGTGCCCCGGCCGTCAGGGCAGCTGAGTCCTCACGGTCCCGGAGGCTGGCAGTCTGGTGAGGCCCTGCGTTCTGGTTCACAGACGCCTCCTTCCTGCCGTGTCCCCACATGGCACGCGGGGCGAGGGAGCTCCCTGGGGGTCTCGCGTTCGGGTTCTAACCCTGTTCCTGGGGCTCCACCCTCAGGACCTGGCCACCTGCGGACACAGGCATTCTGACCCCAGCACCAACCATGGCCCACCTTCCGGAGGATCTGCGAGGCCGGAGGCCCCGCCGGTGTCCAGCACCCACAGGAAAGTCCGAGGCTGTCGGGGGACGGGATCGCTGTTAGGGTGGGGCCCCTGGGGAACCCATCACGGGGAAAACTGGGAAGGGGGGTCCACTCTCCTTCAGGTGTGAGGGGCGGTGCCTCTGTCCCGCCTGGGTGTCTTCCTGGTTATTCGATGTCCATCAGGGGTGGGGGCTCCGGGGGCCGGGGACTCAGGACTTCTGATGCTAAAGGCTGAGTGGCTCAGCGGGTGCAGAACCTGACTAGCATCCATAAGCATCCGGCGCTACCGCAGCCACGGCTGTGGTGTAGACTGGCAGCTGCGGCTCCGATTTGACCCCTAGCCCAGGAACCTCCCTACGCCGCGGGCGTGGCCCTAAAAAGACCAAAAATTAATTAACTGACACCTGAAAGGCCCAGGCGACCTGGGACAGTGGGCCCTCCTAAAAGGACGGGTCGGACCTTCGCTCCGCAGTCTGGAACCTTTCTTCCTGCGCGATCGGTGGGCTGGAAAAGCGCTTCTCACGCTAGAACCAACACGTGGCTTCCTCTGCTTTCTCCCTCCGCCTTCCAGCACCTGAGGGAGCGCGGCCCCGCCCTCAAGCTTCCGGTGCCCTTGGGCTTTCCTGCTGGCTCCCGCACCACAGGCAGCTTTCCCATCGCGAAGGAGCAGATGGAGTCTCGGTTCAGTCAAACCCAAATCGCAGCGTCGCGGGGCCGGTGGCAGGAGCGACTCGGGGAGGAATCCCCCGTTTACAGACGCTCCTCCATTCTCCCCGGAAAATAAAGCGTGTTCGGGGCAGAAACACCAGGCTGGGGCTGGTCAGTCCGTTAACGCACACTCTCTTTGCAGCAGGCTCCGGTTATTTTCATGCGTCCTGGTTAACAACGACTGGGTGCCTCTCTTGATGTGTTTCGTCTGTTCACTGACCCTAACCAGTCCCAGCGCCCAGGGTGCAGCCGCCGGGGTGCGCAGACATTCAGGCTTTCAGGGTGCTGCTGGAGACGCGGAGCCCCGTGTTTAAGCCCCCGGGGCCAGCTGCCCTAGCCTCCGGGCTCCACACCAGCCCTGCTCTTGGCTCTCTGCCGAGCCCCCGCCTCCTCTCCTGCCCACACCACAGCCTCCCGCCGCTCAGACCCGCCGCAGCCCCTTCCCAGCCTCACCCCCACCGCCCTCTCCGCCGTCCCTCCTCCACCCGGCCTGAGGCTCTTCTGGAAACACATCTACCCAGTGTCCTGCGCGTGGCTCTGGAAGTGGCCCTGCTGGCCTCTCCGCCCACTGGCACTTGGGCCATCGCACCTGCGGGGGTGCCGGCAGCCTCCTGCTCTCCTGTCCTGGACGTGGTGTCCCCAAGCCAAGCAGGCCCAGTGTGGGGGAGCACTCAGAAGTCCACCCTTCTGACGGACTCCAGCGCCGGGGTGGGGGAGCGGTCTGGATGGTGTGGGACAGAACTGAACTTAACCCCTGTGCAGGGTGATGTATGGGTCTGGCATACACCCCCGACACACCCCTCCCACGCACCTGCCAGACCCATACAGGTGGTGGGTGTATGGGTCTGGCAGGTGCGTGGGAGGGGTGTGTCGGGGGTGTGACGCCTGAGCCGAGCCCTGCAGGAGGAGGTGGGGAGGAGGCTGGGGGCGGAGTCCCAGCAGCCCTGCCAAGGACAGGCCGGTGGGGCGGAGCGCGGACTCGGCAGTGGGAGGAGCCCTGGGACCGCGTGGGCGCTGGACAACAGGCACCCGGATCTGGCCTCGTTTCCAGCTGCACTGAGGGCGCCCGGCTGGGAGGCCTTGACTTCTTGGAAGGAAGAAAGGGGTCTGGCTGAGGGGGGCCTGGGATGCAGGCCTGGGGACTCAGACAGGGCATTTCTCTCTGCAGACTATGGGCCGCCAGGGGCTTCTGAGCGGGCACTGCGCGGCAAAGGCCGGCTTGGGACAGGGGCCTGGCAGTGTGCGCCCGCTGGCCTCCGGGCGGGGCCCCAGGGTGGGAAGGGGCCGTGTGGAGCTGCGGCAGCCGCCAGCGCCCCCACTTAGTGGTGCCCTGCGCAGGGCCCTGCTGGGGTCTAGCTAGACTCACCGAGGCCTTGCAGGTCCTTCTGCAAAAGCGCTCTGGACCCCAGAACCATGATCTGGAGACAGAAAAGGGGTTGTGACTTTCATCAGGGCTGCTGACAGCAGCCTCCGGCTCGCCAGCACCCCCCAATTTTTTTTAAAATGGCCACACCCACAGCTTATGGAAGTTCCTGGGCCAGAGTTTGACCTCAAGCTGCAGCTGGGGCCACGCCGGATCCTTTAATCCACTGTACGGGGCTGTGGATCCTACCGGCACCTCTGCAGCAACTGGAGCTGCTGCAGTTGGACTCTTAACTCACTGCACCACAGCGGGAACTCCTTTCCTCTTAATTACGGAAGATGACCAGCACCTGTGACCTGCCCATTTTTCTTGCCCCAGGAACCTGTCAACTAAAAAAAAATACGCCCCAGGGCAAGGGCTTCCTCTGCATCCATGCAGTAGAGCTGTAGGGCTCCCCTGCCCCAGACCTTCTGCAGAAGTAGCTTGGCCAGTGCAGGCAGATGAGGCTGCGGCACCATGGACGGTTCCCCCCCGCCCAACCACGGCTCCTGTGGAGAGATGCAACCCCTGGGGTGTTAGGACGTGGGCCTTTGGGGGGTGACCAGGCCATGAGGGTAGAGTGCCCATGGGGCTTAGCGCCCTCTCCGCTCTCCACCGCGTGAGAAGGCAGCCGTCTGCAAACCAGGAAGAAGGCCCTCACCAGACCCTGGATCTCCCAGCACTTTGATCTCAAACTGCCAGGCTCCAGAGCCCTGGGAAGTAAACACTGCTGCGTAAGCCCCCCGCCTGTGGGATCTGTCACAGCGGCCCAAGCTGACGAAGCGGCGTCCAGTGCTGTCTGCTGGATGTGCTGCCAAGGCTCGGAGCACAGGTGGGGCCGAGTGAACCTGCAGTCCCATGGAAAGGTCATACACCCACCCAGTTAACCTGCACACCAATGATACTATGCCCTGGTGGCTTAGAAACAACAGAAATTTATTTCTAGCACTTTGGAGGCTATAAGTCCAAGATCAAGATGTGGGCAGATGCAGTGTCTGGTGAGGACCCGTTTCCTGGTTCAGAGATGGCTGTCTCTGGTCTGTGATCTCATGTGGCCCAAGGGGTGAGGGGCTCTCTGGGGTCTGCCAGGGCTCTCAGCACCCCTCTCATGGCCTTGTCACCTCCAAATACCACCCCACTGGGCAAGAGGCTTCAATGTGTGAATTCAGCCTGTGGCTGTGCTGTTGTGGAGACCACGGGCCACCGTGCCTGAGAGCTGGCCGAGCACAGCAGCCCTCCTGGTGGCCAGCACACTCTGCCACAGCGGCAGCTATGCGCACTGCGGTGTTTCATTTGCAGGTGTCAGGGGAAGATGCTTCCTGCCAACACACCAGGCAGTGAGAAATCTGTCATTTTCTGAGCACTGAAGGGAATGAGAAGCATAGCTTAGGATTATAGGATTTTCCCTCAGCCGGTGGAGAGGTTTGAAGAGGGAGGGTTGGTGTATTTTTCACCATGATTTAATATACACCCAGTAGACCAGCCAGAACTGGGTGCTGGCTGCATAAGCAAAAGTCAAGACCAGACTAGTTGGGATCCCAGGCTTGATTTCTCCTACACTTTTAGCTTGAACAATAAATGCCCAGGAGACAGTTTCCTGAAAACACTCTGGCTGGTCACTATGACTAAAACGGTTCGAATTTCCAAAAAAGCAGTGATTGCTGAGGAAGAAGAGAACTGGAGGCAGGGGAGGGCCAACCCTGGTCGGGCTTCTGTGGGACAAGGCCTGGTGCCTGGACAGGTGAGAGGGGACCAGACCCCTCGGAACCTCCGGGGCACCGGCTGCCTGGCCTCTCCACCCTGTTGTCGGACTAGGGAGTGACTGTGCCCTGCGGCGGACACCACACCGCCCTCCAGCTTCCCTTCCTTAAAAATAAACCAAGTTCCCGGTGGAATGCAGTCTGCCGAGCATCAAGGTCTGCGGAAGGCAGCAAGAGAAGGGGCGGGGTCCCCCAAGCGGAGGGGGCGCGGAGGAAGTGTCACCCACGCCCTTGGGAGGGCGTGAAAGGGGACCGGTGAGGACGCGGGAGGGAGCCCAGGATGGGGGGCGTGGAAAGGCCGGGGCAGGAGGGAATACGCGCCGGGGGAGCGCAGGTTGTCAACAGGCAGAGCGGGACCAGCCATCTCGCGGGCAGCGGAAGTCCCGCCCCAGACCCGGGAGGCCCCGCCCCTCAATACCCGCCCCCCCCAGACCCCGCCCTTCATTTCACAGCCACGCCCCTCTTCCTGTCCCGCCTCCAGCAAGCACTTTCCCTTGTCTTTTTCCACACTCTCCCCTGGAAGCACCGCCCCCATCCTGTCTATTATACTCCCCAGCCCGGCTCCACAGACCGCGCATTCCGGCCGCATCCTAAGGGCCGCCCACGACCTTGGAGGCCACAACCCCGCCCACCTTGCTCTATCCCGCCCACAGCCCTTCCCTCAGGCCAGGCCCCCTCAGTGGTTGGCCACCATCGGCCCCGCCCTCTCAGGGGTACCGCCCCTTCTACCGCCGTGTCCTGAGTCACCGCCCCGCCCACTCGCCGGCCACGCCCCTCTCGACCCCGCCCCCACAGGCCCCGCCCCTCGCCCCCCGGCGACGGCGGCGACCGTTGGGCGCGCGGGCGGAGCGGATCGCGGCCGGAGGGCGAGCGGCCGGTAGGTTGCGGGCCGGGCGCTGGCCGCCCCGCCTCCACTTTCTTTCTTCCCCGGGCGCGCTCGCGCCCTCCGCGGCCCGCCCCGCCCTGCGGAGCGGAGGGCGCCGGGGCGGCCGCTCCTTGGGGTCCCGCGCCTCAGGGCCGCCGGCCACCGCCGCCCGCCTTTTGTTCCCGGGCGCGACTCCAGGCCGGGCTGAGGGGCGGCCGCGGGGCCGGGGGGCCGGGGTCGGGGCCGGGTCGGGCGCTGGCGGCCGAGGGCGCGGGCCTGCGGCGCCCACCGCGCCGCTCGGGCGCCGTCGTCCGGGCCGAGCCGCTCGGGCTCCGGGTTTCCTGCCCGACCTCACGGGCGGCCGCATTGTTTGGCCAGAGGCCGGCTCGGGAGACCCCAACTCTGGAAGCATCCGCGGCGACGCCGGCGCGGTGCCGGGCGGCTTCCCGTTCCAGGCGCCGTGCTCAGCCCGGCCGGCGGGGTGCGACAGCGGGCCCCCGAGCTGAGGGCTGTCGGCCGAGCGGCCCGGAGTATGGGTGTAGACAGAGGGGCCCGGAGTTGTTGGGTGTTGGCGGAGTGGTCTAGAGTGTAGGCGTAGACAGAGTGGTCCTGAGTTGTGCGGTGTAGACAGAGCCCTCGGGCAGGCAGCCGCGCTCTCTGCTTCCCTGTTGCCGGACTGGGTGCAATGGGACCTGCCCGTGGGGCCGCTCGGGGGTGTGGGTGGGTCTCCCTCCGCGCGGTCAGTGTCCCTTACTTTCGTGGGCGCCCTGTGCCCTGATGGGGAGGGTGCTTGTGAGATCGTGGGGCCTGCAGGCGGGGACAGTGAGGTGACTCCCCTTCCCGGGAGAGGGGGGGACACCGCCCTGTCGGGTGGAGGCAGGCCCTGAACAGGTAGTGGCGGGAGGACGATGAGCAGGGCAATGGGTTTCAGGTAAAACTTCAGAAACCGTCGTCACAGTGCGAGGTTTCACCCAAAGGCCTCCCTCCCCGTGGCTTTGCAGCTAGAGGTGACGGGCATGGGGTGCCCGGCAGAGGACCTGGGCCTCGGGGACACTCCTCAGAAGGGAACAGCCCGTCAAGGAGGCGCCCACAGCGGGCACTGGTGACGGTGATGGGCAGAGGTTGCCCAAGATGAGGGCTGGACCTGTGGAGCCGACCTGTGGGAGGGCGCAGGGTGGCAGTGTCGTGGGCAGGGTCAGGAGGTGGGAGGGAGGCGCCGAGTGGCCTGTGCAGCGGAGAGGAGCGGGGCTGGAGGCTCCTGCACCCCAGGGCCAAGTCAGGCCTCCTCTCCCCCTCTTTCTAGAAGGAGGGCATCGGGGAGGAGGGGGCCAGTGGCCAGGCAGCGGAGCAGCTGGGGGCGGGGAGGCTGGGACCAGAGTGGCCCTGGCGAGGCGGGTGTGGGAGGAGCAGACCTGTGCGCCCGCCTGCACCTCCCACAGCAGAGGTGATAGCATGCTCACTTTCCGATTATATTGTCTTTTGACATTTGTCTTTGAAACAAGACAGTCGGGATGCAGGAAAGCAGTGTGTTAGTTAAGACCTAGCACGTACCAAAGGTGCGCCAAACAGCCAAGCCAGAGCCATTTACATTTTCTTTGAATTTGGTGGAATTCCCATAAACATTTTCCTTTCTAATTAGCACTTGTACAAGCTTCCTGTGGCTGCTGTAACAAACTACCACCAACGCAGTGGCTGAAATGTATTCCTTCACAGTTCTGGAGGCTGAGATCCTTTCGGCTTCTGGAGGCTGGCCCAGGGCCCCTGGCACAGGGACATGTAGACACAGGTGCACAGGTCTCACCAGGACCAGAGAGAGCAGGGCAGGAGGCAGGGGATTCCCAACAATCTCCCACCAACAAGGGCCACCACAGGGACAGGAGGGTGTGGCAGGACACAGCTGGGGGATAGTGATAGGAAGCCCCAGGGCCCCTCGTCACATCCCTGGTGCCCCTCCTTCCATCCTTGCCACCTGCCCTCATGCCTCCCTCTGTCCCCTCCCACGAGGACACTTGTGATGGTGCTCAGGCCTCTCCAGGACCCTCGCCCATCAGAGGCTCTTTAGTGCAGTCACACCTGCCAAGTCCCTGGGGCCTATAAGGTGACTTTCACACTTCCAGGGCCGAAGACATGATGTCGTTGGGAAGCTCCCTGACTCTTTTGGAAAGGACGCCATCTCTCCTGGCCTGTGCTGGCGACCAGCCACCTCGTACACCTTTCCCGCGTCTGTTGGGCTGTGGCTCCTGAGTCCAGAAGGGCCTTGAGGTGTCCCTGCTCTGTGCTGGAGGAGAGGCTGCAGCTGTCCCAGGAGAGAGGATAGGCCTTGCTGGGGGCTCAAGTCTGGCAGATCACTCTTTTTTTTTGGGGGGGGTGTGTGGCATCCATGGCCTGTGGAAGTACATAGGCCAGCCAGGGATTGAACCCATGCCATAGGACCATGCTGGATGCTTAACCCACTGAGCCACCAGGGAACTCCAGATCACTCGTTTTTACTTTGGGGGATGGTGGTTACCAGCTCCTTTGGCCATGTGACAAAAGCCGTAATCAGTCTTTGCAGGTATACTCAACCCACGTGAAATGCAGTTTTACTGTCAACACAGGTTTACCTGTGGATTTTGGGGAGTTCAGCAGATTCACTGTGAAGGAGACCATGTGCTCCAGGCAAAGAAAATGCATAGTTTGCCCTTTGTGCTTTCTTCCCTCTCCTTTCCAATGGCCTTGCTGTCTTCAACCCTGTAATCAGGTCACAGTCCCAACGTGTATCCCATACTACATATCTCTCTTTTTCTATGTCTTGTTTTTGTCCCTGAACAGTGGCCTTGGCCATCCTTCCAGGACACCAGGTGTAGAGCTAAACCTACTGATGAAAGAATCAGACAGCAGGAGTGCTCCTGTCCTGCTTGTGCCCCTCCCAGGGACAGGCATCCTAGGTCCTCTTTTCTCAGGCCTTGGCTGCTGTTTAGGCTGCTGTCTTCCAGTCTGTGTGTTTGGTTTCTCTTGAAGGTGCAGGGGAGTGCTGGTTTTCCCTCTGCCTCACCGCTCCTTCCTCTCCCCCCAGGTCCCAGCTTAATCATATTACCTTCTTTCGGCTAAACCAGTGTCCATTTCTGCCTTTTGCTTGTTACTGGACCCTGCGGTGCCGAGCCCAGCTCCTTTCTCACCCAGCCCTGGGGCTTCCTATCACTATCCCCCAGCATGTGTCCTGCCACACCCTCCTGTCCCTGTGGTGGCCCTTGTTGGTGGGAGATTGTTGGGAATCCCCTGCCTCCTGCCCTGCTCTCTCTGGTCCTGGTGAGACCTGTGCACCTGTGTCTACATGTCCCTGTGCTCGGGACCTCATGATCACTAAGAAACATTATGTGGGTTTTTCTTTTGCTCTTGATTTTGAAAATACATTTTACTTTTCAGTTAACTTTTAGTTTAGCTGGGTATAGAATTCTGCTGGAAAGCATTTTCTCAGAACTTTGAAGCTGTTGCTTCATAGCATGTAGCTTCCAGCACTGGTGGGAAGCTGATGCCACTGTGATTTCAGTTCTTTATGTGATCTGGGCCCAGGAGACTCACAGGAGCTTCTGGTTCCCCACATTCTGAGACATCAGTAGATGACGTGTGTTCTCATTACTGTGCTGCGTGCAGTGGCCCCTCCAGCCTGAGCCCTGATGTTTTGTGTTATTTTTAATTTTCTTTCACTTTTGTGTTCTTCCCGGACTTCTTTTATTTGGAGGTTGGAACTCCTGGGCTGACCTTCTAAGCCTGATCTTTTGTTCTCCTCTTGTTTATCTCTTCGATGTTTGTTCTGCTCTTGGAGATTACTTTGCATTGGCTTCTAGCTCTTCTATTAATTGTTTTATTTCCATTATCCTTTTTATTTTTAATTGTTCTTTATTTTGATTTTCCTTTTCTATTTTTAAAAACAATATCTCATTCTTTATTTAGAGATGCAAGATCTTATCTCCCTTTTTTTTTCCCCTGCCCATGCCTGATGCAAATTTCCTGGGCTAGGGATTGAACCTGCACCACAGCAGTGATGAGCCACAGCAATGACAATGCTGGATCCTTAACCCACTGCACCACCAGGGAATTCCAATGATACTTTGAGTTTTTATTCTGACTTCTCATCTTCCTTTTTTTCCCTATTTTTTTTTTTTAACTGAACTATGTCCTCTGTAAGACCAAGGATTTTTTTCCTTAATATTATTCATGGCTGAATTCAAACACTTAAAAATTGTGCCTGGCACACACGATGGACACTAGGTAATGTTCAGATCTCCTATATAACTGATTTTTTTGGGGAAAGGGAGGGATTCTGGTCATTCTAATAATGTTGAGAAAGATGTTACCATTTCGGCATCGACTGTGGATTGTTTATTTCTGCCTTGAGTTCTTCCAAGGTTTGGCTTTATGTGTAAGAAGCCCTATTATCAGACTTGCACACATCTGTGATGTTTTGCCCTCCTGATGAATGGAGCTTGTTTTGATCCAGTTGTCTGCTTTTGAGATGCTCCTCCAGCTAGCCCGTGCCTGCTGTCTGCCCTGTCTGCCTTTCCCAGCCTTTTACCTTCAGCCCGTGTGTGTCCTTATGTTCAAAGTGAGCATCTCATAAACCCCGTCCTGATGGTTTCTGCCTTTGAAGGTGAACATTTTCCATTTACACTTTCAGTGTTTAAATTTCCCTCAAATTGAAAACTTTTATTAGCTAATAAACAATAAACACAGACTTTTCCAAAGCAACTTGGGGGTGTGGTGGGGCATAAATAATATTTTTGGAGCACTCTTAATGCCAGTTTCTTTTGGCTGCGCCCATGGCATGCAGAAGTTCCCGAGCCAGGGGTTGAACCCATGCCACAGCAGTGACAACGCTGGATCCTCAACCCACCTGGCCATCAGGGAACGCCTCTTAATGCCAGTTTTTAAAAAATGTTCATTATAGAAAACACTTGACTGGATAGAGAGTAAAACAGAAGACAATAGAGAGCCCCCAGGCACTCGTCACTCCCCCGCAGTGAAGGTGACATCCTGCACTTCCTGTCTCACCTTGACTCAGGCTCCTACTCACTCCTCTCTTGTCACAGCTTTTCATTTCTCCTTCACAGGAATGTCAATGGGGCTGATTTCTATGCCCACTTTGTTTTCTGTTTGTCCCATTTGTTGTTGTTGCTCTTTTTTCTTTCCTGTTTTGTTTTGGGTTAATTGAATGTGTGCATATATGTGTGTACACATGCAGATATATGTACATGTTTGTATTCATGTCTGTAACAGATATGTATATGTAAATACATATACACATATTTTCCTTAATTATATGATATATACAGAAATATATTTTAAGTATTCCATCTTAATTCCTTTATTGGCTTTTTGTGTACCTTTCTGTATTACTTTTTACTAATCTAAAACATGTATCTTAACTTATTACAGTCTGTTTAGAGTTAATTTTGTAACACTTTACATAAAATGTCAGAATTTTGTAAGAGTAATAAAAGTTTCATTTATCCTCCTTTTGAGCTATTTGTTGTCATTCGTACAATATCTACATATGAACTGCACAACACACTGTTAAAATTTTTGCTCTAAAAAGTCACGTGTACCTTAGAAAAGTTAAGAGACGGAAGACCATATTGTAAAATATTTATTCACATACTCACCATTTCTGTTGTGCTTCATTCCTTCTTGTGGATTTGAGTTTCCATCTGGTGTCATTTCTCTTCAGCTTGAAACACTTCCTTTAGCATTTCTTGCCATTAAATGACAAATTCTCCAGATTTTTGTCAATCTGAAATGCCTTGATTTTCCTTGAACTTTAAAGGGTCTTTTTGGTGGCTGTCTTTCCCAGCCCTCTGACCTTGCGCTTCCTCTTCTGGCTGCTGTCAGTGTAGCAGGCGTTGCCCATCGGCGCTGTGCTGTCCCCGTGTGTCACGGGGTGACGCTGCTCCGGCTCTTGTCTTTGGCTTTGCCTTCCTGCCCTTGGACTGCCATGTACTTGGAGGGTTTTCTCCTGCGCTTCCTGGATAAATAAGTGTATAGTTTTTCCCCAGATTTGGGGAAAATCTGGTCATTGTTCATTTGGCTATGTTTTCTGCTGGATTTGTTCTCTTCCTGGAACGCCTGTTACGTTTATGGCTGATGTTTGACATTGTCCCTCGGGGCATTCAGGCCCTGTCCTAATTTTAAAAATCTTTCATCTTTCATCTTTCATCTTTTTTCTTTCTTCTTTCATCTTTTTCATCTTTTTTCTTTTTGTCTCTTTTTCGTCTCGTTTTTTTCCATCTCTAATCTGCTAAGTCCATTTCATTGAGTTTTAAAATGTCGGTTATCGTAGTTTTCTTTTCTTTTTTCTTTTTAGCATTACAGGTTTATTTAAAACTTAATTCTCACCTTGAGTATGTGAAATACAAACTCCACAAAATGTTCATTTTTTTTTTTTTTTACTTTGTAGTTTACAAATATACAAAATAGAAGTATGCCGGTTATTGTAGTTTTTATTTCTAAAACTACTACTTCTTTTTTATAGTTTCCATTTCTCAACTGAGATATGCCATCTCTTTATTGTGACTATATTTTGCGTTAAAATCCTCGAACACAATCTGTTAGCTGCTTTAAAGTTCTTATGTGCTAATTTCAACGCCGGGGTTATCTCAAGATCAGTTCTTATCGGCTTCTTTGTCTCTTGACTGTCATTCACGCCTTTCTGTTTCTTTGAACATCCAGTGATATTTGACTGTGTACTGGACATTGTGGATGGGCCACTGTGGTGATTCTCTTTTCCGAAGAGTGTCCTGAAGTTAATTTGTCAGGACTCAGCCTGAGCCCTGCTGTGCTCTCTCCCTGGTGAGCTGGGACTGATGGCTGCCTCCTTGGGTGTGGGCCGTTGGGGGTGCTGGCCAAGGGCCTGGGCAGTTTACGAGCAGGTTTCAGGCCTTCCTCCTTTCCCCCTCATTTTCCAGCCACCTGCTTCTGACTAGAAGCTGGAGGAATACAGCCTCCACCCGAGCCGCAGGTGTGTATGAACACGTGTCTACCCAGCGCGGCCCGCTTCTTGCAGAGCTCACTCCCTCTGGCTTCTTCCTGCTTCCACAGCACTCCAGTACTTTCGGAGGGTTGGGGTTTGCACTTGCAACTTGATTTAGCAGCACAGGAGAATGCACGAGGCTTCTCACATCACTGATGGACTCCTGGCCCTTAGGTCAACAGCCAGGCTTTGATCTTTGGGGTGTACTCGTTTCTCACCTAGAGGATCAAGTCATCAAGGCAGGAAGCCACGCTGGCCTAAAAGAAAGCTTTTCCTTAGCAAGTCCCAGGTAAGGTGAGGCCCCGGTGGCTCTTCTCAGTGCTTCTCAAATGTGTGAAGGTGCCTTAAGAGCGCAGTGGCCGGGGTGTCTCCCTCTGACATGAGCTGCTGAGGGATGGGGCCTGTGCTGTGGTCCACTGACCTCTATAGGGTGCAGGTTTCCTGGGCCGGGCCCCATCTGTGGGCCGAGGCTTGGGCACAGATCGCTGCGCTTCGTGCTGTGCTCTTCGCCCAGACGGCTTTTCCGTTCCAACTTCTGTCTGTAAGATCAGCTGCTGTGGGGATGAGCTAGGATGGGGCTGTGGAATGGTGGGGACCGTCTGACACATAGGACCCCCGGACACATCCTGCCGAGCTGTTCTGCGTGCCAGCCTACAGCTCCGTGACTCCTGAGTGCAGTTCCTGAGCCCGGCCCAGCACACATTTCACCCGAAGGCACTAGGGCAGTGAGGTGCCCAAACTGTCCACTCCCCAGGTCCCCTCGCTGGTGGCCTGGGGTCTAGCCCAGGAGACGGGTGCAAGGAGTTAAGCGTTAGCAGCCAGCACCTCCTCTCCCTGGGTCCACACTGTATCAGTTTCCCATGGCTGCTGTAACAGAGCACTGCCAACTGCACAGCTTAAAACCGCTGGAATTTATTCTCACCTTTCTGGAGGCAGGCCTCCAAATCCCCGAGTCTGTGTGGGCGTCCGAGTCAGCGTCGGCAGGGCCCAGACCCTCTGGAGCCCCAGTGGGGCATCTGTCCTGCCTCTCCTGGCTCCCGGGGGCTGCTGGTGGCCTCTTCGCTCCAGCCTCTGCCCTCATCTTCACATGCCCTCCCGTGTCTGAACTTCCTGCTGCCTCTGTCTTATAAGGACACTATGGTGGCATTTAGGGCCCCGGGATACTCGGGGGTCATGTCCTCATCTCAGAACCTTAACTTAAGCCCATCTACGAAGACCCTTTTTCCAAATACGGTCACACGTCTAGGTTCTGGGAATTAGGACCTGATGTCTTTGGGGCCATGGGGCCATGGTTCAGCCAACTACACCCTGCCTGGACCTGGGAGGGGAGGAGCCGCAGGGGGGCCCAGGGGCGGGGCCTCCCTCCACGTGACCCGCTCTGGCCCCACCCCTCCGTTGATGCCAGGGGGCGTGGTCACCTGGTGTGCGGGCCCAGGCTCCACCTGGACTGTGGGCTTGCAGATTTCCGGTCTTCCTGAGACTGAGGGAGGCACGCGAGCAGAAGGGTGCCCGTCCCACTTGCAGTGCTGCCCATTTCCCTCTTGAACCCGGGAGCAAAGGGGCCGAGCATAAGACCTGTTTGTTGGTGAGGCAAATTGTTCTCAGTCTTTCCTCTGAATGCTGGGGTGAGCGAGGGGTGCGCGAGGGGACCGCCTGGACGGGGAAGGAGTGGACGGAGGGCCTGGCGGCTCCTCCTGCCCTGGGCCTGGCGGGAGGGGTGGCAGGGGAGGGGCAGCCAGGCTCCGGCCAGGGGGTGCTGGGTGAGATTGCCAGTGCGGCGGCGTGGCCAGGCGCGAACCGCAGCCTTCTCTGTGCCTTCGTAGTTAGATACCCCCATGAAGCCTGCCGTGCGGTATTCGGGACATACTTATTTGTATTGAAAAAGTTATTTGTCTTTTATCCGAAATTCAGGTTTAACTGCGTGTCCTTTATTTTTTTGCTAAATCCAGCAACTTTATTTATAGTCTCACTTTGCCCAGGTTTAAAAACCACAAACAAAAAAAATATCAAGAAGAGATAAAAAGAGAAAGTCAGATGGCAACAGGAAGGAAAGTCGAGATGGTTTAACCTTCAGTTTTCAAGATTATTGAACTAGAATTTGTTTTTGGAATCAAAAATTGTCCCGCAGTTCCATCAGCTATAGATCTTGAATCGCTGTGGCTTCAGCTTGTCCTGTTTACTTTTCCCGGAATCAGTAATGGCCAGGCTGGTGCCCAGAGCACGCCGAGAGCTCGCAAACAGGGTCTGCCTGACCAAGGCTGGGGTAGGTTGGCACCTGCTCTTGGACCCCCTCAGGCTCAGTCCTGGCTGCAGGGGGCCAGGCGGGAGCGGGGTGGGGCTCCTGGCCCCGTGGTCCGTCTGCACAATCAGGATTTCTCGGGTTCACGGCCTCTGGGGCGGGTGGACCCTGAGCCGGCTGTTCCTGCCGCTCCTTGTGGCTGCTGGGCTCTGCTTCTTCTGCCCCTGGGGGCGCTTCCCTTTAAACCTGCTCCTGGTCTGCCCCCCACGTGTGCATTGCTGCCCAGGGGTGTGCCCGCGGCTGGGCGGGCACGTCGGTAGAGAGGCAAGGGGCTGCAGCCCAGTACTCAGTTGGCATCTGCTGGGCTGGGGGAGTTGGTGGGGGTTGGGGGTGGGGACCAAGCTGAGCCAAGCAGTGGTGGAGGGAGGGTGGGAGGCTATGTTCAGGGAGGAGCCATTTTTCAAATGGAGTCAGGGCTATGGGAGCCCTCCTGTGTCCCCCCTGAGTCTTGTGTGTGGGGAGGGCCGGGCCAGCACGGGTCACCTGATTGTAATGCGTACCCAGTGCTGCTGTCGAGGCCACTTGACAGTTATTGAATGAGTGAGTGAGTGAGCAGGTGGTGAAGATGGGCCTGCCCGAGGTGGGAGGGCAGGCTGGGCCCCGCGGAGGCCCGCGGAGGCATGGGACCCCGCATCCTAGCTGGAAGAGAGTCGTGTGTGGGGAGTGTGGGAGGCAGCGCCCCCCCCACCTATCTCCCCCTGCCCCCCCCCGCTGTCTCCTGCCCCCTATCTTTGCTGCCATCACCACTGCCATCTCCCACCTGGATGTCTGCTGCCTCCCTTCTGCCCAGCCGCTGCTTTCCTTAATTATTAAATTCCTCCGTGGGTGGTGTCCTTATTGTGATGTGAATTAGAAAACTTACTCAGTGTCTCTGCCACGCCCCGCATGCTGGAGAGCGGTGCAAAGTGGCAGCAGAGGGTCCCTGTCAGCCAGTGACCCCCCTGTGTGTGCTGGGAGACCGTGTTTGTGAACACAGGTGCCTGTTTACGGCATAGGTGACTTCTGTGTCCTCTGAGGCTGCAGGGCTCTGTGCCGCCAGCATCTTGTGCGAACCCAGCTGGTGTAAATAAGCACTGAGGTGTGCTGCTCCTGGGAGGTCTTTCGCTTCTAGTTCTTTCTTTTATATGAGAGCTCTTGCACATTTGTTTCTCCTGATTGGTCATCATGTGGTTTTTTCATGGTATAAACTGCATCACAAGTGGTTAGAATCACTCAGAGAGATTAATTTTTTTGAACCAGTAACATGGACTTTTGTAATTTAAAATAGTGTCTTTTCTGCTCAATCTAGATTTTCTTCTGCACTCTTTGAAAAGAGGAGAAGTGTTGGGTGAAGAGTGCCAGGCCAGGCCTGCCGCCGGCAGGGGCGATGAAATATTCAAGTCGCCTGCAGGGATCCTGTTCCTCCCACAGGCCCGTCTGTTGGGAGCGCGCCTGGGGCACTGCTGTCTCTCAGGGGTCCGTGGGGCTCCCTCCCTGGGGCGGGGTGGGAGGGCAGCCCGCTCCTTCCTCTGCACCTGAGCTGAGCTCCCTGTCCCACCGAGCTCAGTGCTGTTAAAAAATTCCCGGGGCGTGAGCTTTTGGACGATGGAGCTAGGTGAGTTCAGTTAGCCTTCTACGCTTTATGTGGCACGTGTGACACTGGCACAGCTGGATTTCTCTGACTTTTATATGAGAGCTCTTGCACATTTGTTTCTCCTGATTGGTCATCATGTGGTTTTTTCATGGTATAAACTGCATCACAAGCGGTTAGAATCACTCAGAGAATTCCAGAGAATTTGGAATTCCATTTCCTTTTCACATTATTAGGCTGTGGGTAATAACTGTGTGTACGTTTTCCTGATGCATTTAAATGTTCTTGAAGTTGCCAGTCTTTCATTTCTTCTCTCGGTTACTTTTCACCTCTTTCCTGATGGTTTTCGTTTGCCGTATTTCCTATCCCAAGAGCTGCTTGTCTGTTCAGCAAATTCTCGTCTCCATCCCTAGTTGCCGCATGGCATCCAGCAAGCGACTCCCTCTCCTGAGACTGACCTGCAGGCGGGAGGGGACGAGACCAGACTGAGACCTCTGATGTGTGTCCCTGTAGCTTGGCCTCGTGGTTTCTTTAGGCTTAAAGGGTGAAAACCCAAAGAATTGCCATTTAAAAAAAAAAAAAAAACAACACAGAAAACTTTGCATAATAGCAAAATGCTGAGCTGGAACCTTTTATACATTGTACTCTTCTGTTTGGCTTATTATAAATTACTCAGCCATGCATACTAATAATTTTGCTGGCCGCTGATTTGCTTCCTAACCTTAGATTAATGTTCAGATTTGGGCTCATGGGGAGTTCTCTTGTGGCACAGTGGGTTAAGGATCTGGCGTTGTCACTGCAATGGCGCGTGTTCAGTCCCTGGCTGGGGAACTTCCACATGCCGAGGGCACAACCAAAAGAAGAAAAAGAAAATTGGGTGATGAAGCTATCAAGGAATTGAGATAGACTAAGAACCAGGTGGAGAATTTTTGTTAGCAAAAATACTTCAAGGGGGTCAGTTTCTACCCAGGCACTTGCTCCTGGACTAACATAAAAAGGGAGGCAGGGAGTTCAGTCTTGGCTCAGCTGTAATGAACCCAGCTAGGATCCGTGAGGATGCGGGTTTGATCCCTGGCCTCGTTCAGTGGGTTAAGGATCCGGCATTGCTGTGAGCTGTGGTGTAGATTGCAGACACGGCCCGGATCTGGCGTTGGTGTGGCTGTGGTGTAGACCAGCGGCTATAGCTGTGATTGGACCCCTAGCCTGGGAACCTCCGTATGCCATGGGTGTGGCCCTAAAAAGCAAAATAATAATAATAATAAAGTTAAAAAAAATAAAAAGAAAGGTAGGCAGGGGTGTGTCTAAGAGCCCAAACTCTGGTTAGTCAGCCCTGGGTTTGCATCCTAACCATCTCTTTCGTGACTGTAGGCAAGGGCCTGAGCCTCGGTTTCCTTATTCCTAACATGGGATTATTATATTTAGCTTGTGAGAGCTGACTGATGGTCTTTTTATTAGCCAGGGTTTCCCATTCGCAGTCAGCTATCTCTGGTTTATGCGGCGTGATTTCCCTAATTACCTCATCACAGACTAGATCTGAGGGAACACTTTCCAAAATACTTACTCATGCCTTGCTGCTTCGGAATAAATATAGCGCCCTTCTGTATGTATTTACAGCAGGAGTGTTACTGATCAAATGATAACATTCCTATTTGGCTTTATGTGGTGCGTTGTATTTGCTGCTGTTAACACATCACCCCCAAAACCACAGGGGTTTTCTGTGGACAGGAATCTGGGTGAGGCTTAGTGGGCCCCTCTGTCCCAGGCCTCACACGAGGTTGTGGCCAGGGTGGCGGCCGGGCTGCAGGGAAGGGGTGGTGGGTATCTGCTCCTAAGCTCACTCTCGTAGTCGTTGGTGGCCTCAGCAGATCCATTTCCAAAGTCACTGATGTGACTGTCGGCCGGCTACACGACCTGGCTGGCTGTTGACCAGAGACACTGTTCCTTGCCGTGTGGGCTGCTCCTCAGGGCAGCGCCCCGCCTGGCAGCCGTCCTCCCTCGGGGTGCGTGAGGGAGAGGTGAGCAGGACAAGCCCACGGTCTTTGGTCACCTATCTTGGAAGTGACATCTTTTGCCACGTTCAGTTTGTTGGAAGTGAGGAACTAGGTCCGGCCTGCACTGGGGGGAGGACACTGGCCAAGTGGGGGGACAGCTCGGAGGCAGGATCGTGGGGCCGTCTCAGAGGCTGCCTGTTACCGTCCCAGCCATGGCCCCAGGGTGCATGTCCCTCCCACATGCAGAATGCAGCGCCCCAAGACCCTCCTCCGAGGGCATCAGCTCAAAGCACAGAGTCCCACCGGCTCAGTCAGCTCCTGGTGTGGCTGAGGGTCCCGGGGAGCCCTTCCTGTCCATCTGTGGACTTGAACTCAAGAGCAGCTCTCAGCCCCTGAACCCAAACCAAACACCAGTGCAGCGTTGGGACAGACATAGGCTGCCGCTGTCTGTAGGCTGCTGCCCAGAAGGAGGTCAGATGGGAGACCTCAGGAGTCACAGGCGCACAGCCGGTCTTTGCTCCAGCCTGCAGGGCTTGGAGACCCCTTGGTGAGGTCTGAAGGCTGGGGGGGTTCAGGTGGCAGGAGGCGAGGCAGTGAGAGGGGGGAGGGGTGCGGCCAGGGGGGAGGAGCCCTCAGCCCGCCCAGAGGTGCTGCCTGACCAGCAGTCCCTTTAAAAAGAGCACTTCCCTCTTTGTTCCAGAGGCTACGTCCTTTAGGGAAAGTGTGGGGAATGCTCCTGCCTGGCGTATTGGGGTCCAGCCACCACTCAGATAGAGGATGGGGCTCTGGGAGCTCTGCCTGCAGTGTGTCTGTCTGAATGTCTGTCTGTCTGACAGATTCAGTCTGTTGTGCCTGTGCTGCTGGGTCTGTGGGTGCCGGGGCCCAACCCTCCCGAGGCAGCCCCGCCCCGGGGAGTTCCCATCATGGCTCAGCGATTTAGGAACCCGACTGGTATCCATGAGGATGTGGGTTCCATCCCTGGCCCAGCTCAGTGGGTTAAGGATCCTCTGTTGTTGTGGCTGTGGTGTAGGCCAGCAGCTGCAGTTCCAATTCGACTCCTAGCCTGGGAACCTCCATATGCATCTCCCCCCCGCCCCCGCCGCCACCAAAATAGTAAAGAAACACACCCCGGGAGTCAGACAGATGGGGCCTGCTCCCCGCTGAGGGTAGCTGGTCCTGAGGGTCAGTGTGGGGCGGAGTCACTGCTTAGCACTTGGTGACCCCTTTGAACTGTGTGCCTGACCATTGCCCTGGATAGGCGAGACTGGCCGTGCTAACTTTTCTGGCTACCTTCACCTTTTAGAGCTGCTGCAGGTTGAAGTCCTGGAGGGTTAGGAGTACAGCTCACTCAGCTGGTGCCTGGGGAGCGTGGCCACTGTATCCCAGCCTGAAACCCCACCCAGGCCTTCCACTGCCCGCCGCCTTCTTCAGCAAAAGCCGGCCAGAGCCACAGCTCCGGGAGGGCCGGGCTCTGCTGGCCTCTGTTCCTAAATCTGCTGGCAGGTTCTGTTCCTTCACACAAGACCTTTCTCTCTGAAAGTTTGGTGGAACCTTTTTACTTACCCTGCTTAGCACTTGGTGACCCCTTTGAACTGAAAGGTTTCTGTCTTTCTGTAGCTCTGGGAAATGGTCCATTGATTTTTGGACCAACTAGGCCAGCAGATGTTATTGGCCAAACATTGACAGCCACTAATTAATTCAGTCCATCCATCCATCCATCCATCCATCCATCCATCCACCCATCTGTCTGTCCGTCCATCCATCCGTCTATCCATCCCTGACCCCCATCTGTCCATTTATCCATCCCTCCATCCTTCCATCCACCCATCCATTTATTCTCTATCCCTGTGCCTTCATCCCTCCGTCCCTCCCTCAGCACTGCAGCTGTGTCTCCTGGCTTCGTGGTAACCAGCCTGGTTGCAAACCATTCCCTGAGCTTTGGCGTAACTGTGGTTTGGGACTTGTAATGAAACTGCTGTGCTTTCTCTGTGGGACCTGAGCGTGATGGCCTGTGTCCCCTGAGTTGTGTGTGTGTGTGGGGTCTTCCCTTTGATTTAGCTGCTATAGGATCCTCTGCTGTTTCTTCCAGTTTCTTTCTCTCCTTTCCCACTTTTTAAAAAAGTCAAATGATTTTTGTACACCTGTAATTGAAATAAAATTCATTGAGTTAAAAAGAAAAGAAAATGAAAAAGTCAAATGAGGTCGGACATCCCATCAAATGTGAAAATATGGCTTCAATTTTAGCTGCCTCCAAAGTTCTCCAAAGAGAATCTTGTGTTTTCCGCATAATCTACACTTGAGGTCACCTAAATACGCCCTGCACGTTTGGGGAAACCTTCCCGGCTGCCCTTTGTGGGGCTCGCAGTGACGGATGAACGGAGAGAAATTTCCATTGAATTTATTGGCATGCTTTCCTCTCCCCAGCCCTGTAGCCCCTGGACCCATGCTCTCAGCCTCTCAGTTTTCCGCGGTGCCCTGTCTCCCGGTCCTTCTGCTCTGCCAGGGAGACTGCCCCGGACTGCGCTCTAGCCCTGGCTTGTTTGTGGATGTTTGCAGACTGGTTTGCATGCTTGTTCCTTGTCTGCGATAGCCTTCTCTTGAGGCTGCGTTTTTCTGTTTTGCAGGGCAGATATTTCATTTATTTATTTTATTGATGTATAGTTGATGTACAATATTATATAAGTTACAGGTGTTACCATATAGTGATTCACAAATTTTTTTGGTCTTTTTTTTAGGGCCACACCCTCGGCATATGGAAGTTCCCAGGCTAGGGGTTGAATCGGAGTTATAGCGGCCAGTCTGTGCCACCACAGCCACAGCAATGTGGGATCCGAGCCGCATCTGCAACCTATACCGCAACTCACGGCAATGCCGGATCCTTAACCCACTGAGCAAGGCCAGGGATCGAACCTGTGTCCTCATGGATACTAGCTGGGTTTGTTACTACTGAGCCACAACAGGAACTCCGTGATTCACTATTTGTAAAGGTTATACTCCCTTTATAGTTACTGTAAAACATTGGCTATATTGACTGTATTCCCTGTGTTGTACAATATATATCCTTGTAGCTTTTTTTTTTTTTTTGCCTTTTTAGGGCCGCACCTGCGGCATATGGAGGCTCCCAGGCTAGGGGTCAAATCGGAGCTGTAGTCACTAGCCTACACCACAGTCACAGCAACGTGCAATCCGAGCTGCATCTGCGACCTACACCACAGCTCACAGCAATAACAGATCCTTAACACACTGAGCGAGTCCAGGGATCAAACCTGCATCCTCATGTATCCTAGTCAGATTAATTTCCACTGTGCCATGGTGGGAACTTCTATCCTTGTAGCTTATTATTTTTTGTTTTTTTGGCCATGCCTGTAGCATGCAGAAGTTTCGGGGCCAGGGATCAAACCCATGCTGTGGCAGTGACCAGAGCCATAGCAGTGACAGTGCCGGATTCTAAACCTGCTGAGCCACCAGGGAACTCCTTTTTTTTGGGGGGGGGTGTTGTTTGTTTTCCTGATGTTGAATTGTATGAGCTGTTTATATATTTTGGATATTAACCCCTTACTGGTCATATCATTTGCAAATATTTTCTCCCGTTCAGTAGGTTATCTTTTCATTTTGTTGACAGGTTCTTTGTTGTGCAAAAGCTTTTCAGTTTAATTAGGTCCTATTTGTTTAGTTTTGCTTTTATTCCCCTTGCTTTAGATCATGTATCCAAAAAATATTGCTATGATTTATGTCAAAGAATGTTCCACCAAAGTTTCCTGTAGGAATTTTATGGTTTCCGGTCTTACATTTAGGTTTTTAATCCATTTTGAGTTTGTTTTTGTTTATGGTGTTCTAATGTCATTCTTCTACATGGAACTGTACAGTTTTTCCAGCACCACCTAGTGAAGAGGCTGTCTTTTCTCCATTGTTTATTCTTGCCTCCTTTGTCATAGATTAGTTGACAAGTGTGTGGGGTTTTTTTGGCAGGCTCTGTGTTCTGTTGCATTCATCTGTGTGCTAGGACCGTCTTGTTTTGATGACTAGCTTTCTAGTATAGTCTAAAGTCAAGGAGCTGGACTCTTACAGCTCTTCTCTTCTTTTTTAAGATTGCTTTGGCTCTTCTGGGTCTTATGTGTATCTGTACAAATTAAAAAAAACCTTTTTCTAGTTCTGTGGAAAATGCCATTGGTATTTTGATAAAGCTTGCATTGAGTCTGGGTTGTCTTGGGTAGTATGTTCATTTTAACAATATTGATTCTTCTAATCCAAGAACATTGTATATCTTTCCATCCATTTGTGTCATCTTCAGTTTCTTTCATCAGCATCTTACAGTTTTTGGAATATAGGTCTTTTGCCTCCATAGATAGGTTTATTCCTAAGTACTTTATTCTTTTTCATGCAATGGTAGATAGGATTGTTTCCTTAATTTCTCTTTGTGAGAGTTTGTTGTTAGTGTATAGAAATGCAACAGGTTTCTGTATATTAATTTCGCATCCTTCAACTTTATTAAATTCATTGATGAGCTCTAGTAGTTTTCTGATGGTATCTTTAGGATTTTCTATGTATTGGATCATGTCATCTGCAAACGTGACAGTTTTACTTCTTCCTTTCCAATCTGGATTCCTTTTATTTCTTTTTCATGTCCCATTGCTGTGGCTAGGACTTCCAAACCTGTGCTGGATAACAGTGGCGAGAGTGGGCATCCTTGTCTTGTTCCTGCTCTTAGAGGAAATGCTTTCAGCTTTTCACTATTGTGTATGATGTTAGCTGTGGGTTTGTCATATATGGCCTTTATTATCTTGAGGTGTGTTCCCTCTATGACCACTTTCTGCAGAGTTTATGTCATAAATGGGTGTTGAATTTTGTGAAAAGCTTTTTCTGCATTTATTGAGATAATGGTATTTTTTTTCTTCAATTTGTTAATGTGGTGTATCACACTGATTGACCTGAAGTATGGAAAAATCCCGTGGCTCTGGGACAAACCCCATTCGATTGCGGTGCCTGACCCTTTTAATGTGTTGTTGGATCTGGTTTGCCAATGTTTTGTTGAGGATTTTCACATCTATGTTCATCAATGATACTGGCCTGTAATTTTTTATTCTTGTGATACTTTTGTTTGGTTTTGGTATCAGGGTGATGTTGGCCTCATAGAGTGAGTTCAGAAGTGTTCCTTCCTCTGCAGTTGAGGCTGCATCTTTTTGAATTTCCACATGTCAGACTGGGATTTCAGGAGACGCTCTGAGAGCCCCCACAGGTGTTGGCTCCCCGGCCTGGGGAGGGGAGGGGCGGGCCGGTCCCTGAGAGAGGGTGGCTTTAGGGAAGAGCGCTTGGGGCGCCCTTACACTCCGCAGGAGAGGTGTGGGCAGAGATCAGCAGCGAGGGCCCCTGCCTGGGGAGGGTTTGACTGCCCCGGGGGAGGGGAGAGAATTGAGAAGTGGGGTGAGGACTGAGCTGTCTGTGGGGCCCTCGCGGCCAACCTGAGAAGTGTGGAAGTGTGAAGTGTTTAGAGGCACGAAGGGCTAGAGGCCAGCTTAGAGAGGGAGGGTGGCTGGGTGACACAACCCCCCCCCCGTTAGGTTATAGGCTTGGATATTTTCTGACAGATGGTGGTGTCAGCTCCCTGAGGGGAGGGGACGGCGAGGGAGGGCCTGGGGGCTCTGGCAGTCGCCGAGTCAGGTGGCCTGGATGAGCCGAGCCGCCTGCGCATTCTCTCTGCTGGTCTGGGCACCTGCTGTGCTGGGCGGGTCGGCAGAGGCAGGCGCAGGCGCAAGGCAGGAAGAGTGGCCGTGGCCTCGGGAGAGCTCTGGGGGTCGGGAGCGGGCTATGGGAGTGGGTTGGAGGGGTGAGGCGTGCCTCCTGGTGGGGTGCCGGGCCTTCTCTGTGTCCCCAAGGGGCTTTCAGAGCGGTGTTGCCTGGTGGGTTTCGGTGCCATGAGGCTTGCCGGGTTGGTGGTTGGAGGTCACTGCAGGGACACGATGACTTTGGGGTGGGTTTGAGGCGCAGGGGTCTGCTGGTGGGTGGGTCCCACAATTGCTCTGCTTCCTTGAAGACTCTCTGCATGGGGATAGAGAAAGCCCAGGTTCAAATCCAGTCTGACACTGATTAGCTGTGCGTCCATAGACAAGTTGCTCAACGTCTCTGTGCCTCCATTCCTCATCTGCAAAATGGGATAACAATCAGACCTACTTTGTAGCAGTGTTAGTCGCGGACACACAAGTTTGTGTGTGTAAGTCCCCAGAACAACTGAGTACCCCTGCCCCCTGCACCGCCACCGCCACTGTCCCGTCGTCTTGCTCTTATTCTTGAACTTCCCACTTCTCAGTGTTGGCTGTGTTCTCCCTCCCACCAGTTTCCGTGCACCGTCGTGGCTGGTCTTTGTGGCCCTGGCCATTTGATCCCATGCTCAGCTCCAGGCCTGTCGCACTGGGAACGTCTGTCACCTTTGTGGCCCAGTGGTGGAGGCTGGCGTGTCCTCACCTCACGCCCATGGCAGAAGTGGAGGCGGAGCCGGGCTGCACCCAGCGCCCCTTCCTGGAGTGGCTTTCCCAGCCCGGCCCCCTTGTGGGCTCCCACTTGCCCTGCTCTGCACTGCTCTGCTCCGGAGTGATGGCTGTTGGCCTCTTTCGCTCCTCCCTCCTGGGAGCTGGCTGCTGCTTTAGTAGGTGGTGTCTGCTGCTCCGGCTGCTGTAACAACGTCAGGGCCCGAGGGGCTTAAGCCGCCGGCCTGTATTTCTCCCGTCCTGGGGCTGGAGTCCCAGATCAGGGTGCTGGCAGATTCTGGCTCCTCGCCTGGTGGAGAGCAGAGAGCAGGGTCCCGTGTGTCCTCCAGCTTCGCAGGACACTCCTCTCCCACGACCTCATCAAATCTAACCACTCCCAAGGCCCCACCTCCAAATCCATTGCACCAGGTTAGTGTTTCAGCTCGTGATTTTGGGGACACAGACATCCCACCCGCAGCAGGGGATCCAAGTCGGGCTGTTCCCGGTGCTTCACCTGCGTCAGGATTGCCTTGACCTTGTCAAAGCAGGCGCTCCCTGGCCTCTGCCCAGGACTCGAAGTCAGGGTCTCCGAGTGCTGGGGTGGGGCCAGGAGCCTGGCGGCAGCAGTGCCCATTGAGGCTGGAAACGAGTGCCTAGGGTTTTTTCTGAATTCCACTGTTCACCAGTTTCACTGTGAATTGATACAGTATAAGGGAAAATTAGCCTGTAGGCTGAGCTTACAAAACATGATGATAGGTGTTACGCTATTGCTAATACGAATTAGAAGCTGTTTGTCATCGGCGGAAGAACATGACGGTGAGAGTCTAGTAGAAATATGCAGGGACCACATAGGTGACAGCTGTGGCTGTGTCACCCAGTGTTGGGATTCCGTCCTGCATGTGAAACTGGAAATTATTTCCTTCTTAGAGGCGGCATCTATTACAGTTTGGAGGAGAAAGCTGGGGGTTTTCTCTTCCCGGAGGAACCAGCAGGGCCTTTCTGACCCTGTCCTGGAAGAGCTACGGTGACAACCAACACTTACGGTGATGTCAGAGTGATGGCAGCTTGGACGTGTCCTATCTGCCGGAGCGTCTTTAGATGGTTATTTCCTGGTTACACCGCATACCCGTACCCCCACCGATGCGATCATTCCCCTTGTACGAGTTTCTAGTGGCTGCTCAGACAAGTTCCCACAAACTCAGTGGCTTAAAACATCTCAAATTTATTCCCAGAAAGTCTGGGGCCAGAAGTTCAGGATCAGTGCCACTAGTGGAAGCCCGGGTGCTGGCAGGGCTGGTTCCTCCTGGAGGTGCCACACAGGACCCATCTCCCCGGCATCCAGTCCAGCCCCCCATCGCCCTGCTCCCCTCATCCATGGCCTCTCTCTGACTGCCAGCCCCCTGCCCCTGTGATGGGGACCCTGTGATCACATGGGCTCCCCCTCTCCCCTTCCCCAGGGATCCAGGGTGACCGCCCATCTCAGGATCCTTCACTCCATACATCTGCAAGGCCACCTTGGCTGCGTGAAGCGCCAGGTTCCAGTGACTGGGATGTGGGTGTCTCTGGGGCCTTATTTAGCCACCACACCCTTAAGAAGGTCCAATGAGAAGACCCTGAAGCATGGTTCATGGCAGACTTGAACATACACATTGTTTTTTGACTGGGCCTGAGGCATGTGGAAATTCCCAGACCAGGGATCGAACCCAGGTCAGAGCAGTGACCCAAGCTGCTGCAGTGACAACACCAGATACTTAACCCGCTGAGCCACAAGGGAACTCCTAATATACTAGATTTTAATGATGAATGTTAAATAGTTAAATTCCAATTATAATGTTTAATTAACTTAGGATCACTTAGATATCAAATGATGTGGTAATTTAGAAATAAACTGTCATTTTTCCATTCTCATGTATCATAAAATAATTTTACTCAAACATACATCCTGCATATCAGTGTTTTTTCATCATCCTTGAAGCTGTTCTTGGGGTCATCTAATACCTTACTCTCCATTTTGTCTGGTTCTTTCACTTCCGTTTTTTTAGGGCCGCACCCACAACATATAGAAGTTTCCAGGCTAGGGGTGGAATCAGAGCTGCAGCTGCTGGTCTACACCACAGTCACAGCAACACGGGATCTGAGCTGTGTCTGCGACCTACACCACAGCTCACAGCAACGCCAGATCCTTAACCCACTGAGCAAGGCCAGGGATTGAACCTGCAACCTCATGGTTCCTAGTCGGATTCGTTTGCGCTGCGCCACGATGGGGACTCCCTCTCCATATTGCTTTTTAAAGTGATCTTTAAAGGGATTTTTGCAGAAAGGAGTCCTCACCGTGGCCTGGCTGCCATCCTCTGCGAGGGTCCCCAGCACCCTCACTGACGGGGCAGCAGCCTGCGCCTCACCTGCTGTGCTGACATCCTTCCCTGGGGCTGTGTGCCCTGCAAAGGGGTCCCAGGGGCCCCCCCAGTAAGCCCTGGCTCTGAGTCTCTGACGGGCTTCTTGGGAACAGCACGCCACACGTACTGTCTCCAGGTGTTGCTGGGGGATTGGGCGCGGCCCGTGTCACTCCTGGGACAGGGTTCTGGAAGCTGGTTTCTGCTGGACCTTGCGCCTCGGCCCCGTCCCTTTACTGGTTCTGCTTTGCAGCCCCTCCTGGCTGTAGACCACAGCCGAGGACGAATGTGTGTGCCCAGCCCTGCGTGTCCTCCTGCTGGACACCTGCGGTGGCCCCGGGGACCCCGACACAAGTTTGTTTTCCATGACAACCAGCAGAGCGTGAAGTCGTCCCCTGGAACAGCAAGCATTAAGTGCCTTTGCTCTTTGTGGTCGTTTCATCTGTTTTCTCGAGTGGGTGGGGCTTCTGCAGCACTTGCGGCTGATGTATTTTCCCTGCACGGTGCCTTGTTCAGAAGAAGTGACTTGAGGAAAGTGGTGGGTATGAGAGAAAACACGGGACACCCCTCCTGGGGGGTAGTTGGTGATCAAAGGTGGGGCTGGACTGGGGGTCACGCAGCTGCCTTTCCACCCCAGTCTGCAGCCAGCTCTGCCTTCTCTCAGCCGGGCCAGCGGGCTCCCGGGGAGGGAGTGGTAGGCGTCTCCAGGGCTCCCCCTTTCCGCCCTGACAGCGAGTTCTGTGCTCCTCAAACGCGGATGGGATCAGCCTTGGCGAGATCAGTGCAGGAAGGAAACCAGCCTGAGAAAGGTCTTTTGCTCTGGAAGGAGACTGCTCCGGCTGACCCTGTAAGATCTGCTGCGGAGATTCTGCGTCTCCTCCACTCTGACGCTTGTGTAACTTGGGGCTCCATGACGGTCGCGCTGTGAGTTCTCTTTCCACAATATGCACTGGCACCATCTCAGGTACTGGTACTGGTGCTGTTTCACTGGTACTGGCTCAGGTACTAGTACTGTTTCAGTGGCACCGTCTCAGGTTCTGGTACTGTTTCCTTGGTACTACTAGATATTGGTACTGTTCTGTTTCACTGGCACTGTCTCAGGTACTGGTACTGTCTCCTTGATACTATTAGGTACTGGTCCTGTTTCACAGGCACTGTCTCAGGTACTGGTACTGTTTCCTTGGTACTATTAGGTACTGGAACTGGTAGTTTTTCACTGATACCATCTCAGGTACTGGTACTGTCTCCTTGGTACCACTAGGTACTGGTTCTGTTTGCCTGGTACCATCTCAGGCACTGGTACTGTTTCCTTGGTACTGTTAGGTACCGGTACCGGTACTATTTCATCGGTACCAGCTCAGGTACTGGTACTGTTTCACTAGTAGTATTAGGTACTGGTCCTATTTCACTGGCACCGTCTCGGGTACTGGTACTGTCTCCTTGGTACTGCTAGGTACTGGTACTCTTTGACTGGTACCGTCTCAGGTACTGGTACTGTTTCCTTGGTACTGTTAGGTACTGGCACTGGCACTGTTTCATTGGTACCATCTCAGGTACTGCTACTGGTCCCATTTGATGGGCACAGTCTTGGGTACTGGTACCGTCTCCTTAGTACAACTAGGTACTGGTCCTGGTCCTGTTTGACGGGTCCGTCTTGGGTAGCAGCCGTCGGGGGAGAAGGGGATGTTTAGTAATGAGCCTTTCCTCTTCTTCCTCAGGGCATCATTTCCAGGAGGAGTGTGGGGGCCCCGAGCGCCCTCTGAGCCATGGGTCCGCTGGGATGAGGAACGATGCGCCTGGGCCCAGAAGCGCGGCGAGATGTTCCGAGCGGGGGAGCCCGGGGAGCGGCCGCTGCTCGGGCCGCCGGCCCCGCGCTTGAGGAGCGTGGAGGTGGCCAGAGGAAGGGCGGGCTACGGCTTCACGCTGTCCGGGCAGGCGCCGTGCGTGCTCAGCTGCGTCATGAGAGGGAGCCCCGCGGACTTCGTGGGCCTCCGTGCCGGAGATCAGATCCTGGCCGTCAACGAAATCAACGTGAGGAGGGCATCCCATGAGGACGTCGTGAAGCTGATCGGGAAGTGTTCCGGCGTCCTGCACATGGTGGTCGGCGAGGGCCTCGGCCACGGGGAGTCGTGCTCCAGCGACGAGGAGGCGGGCTTCTGCGACGGAAAGGGCTGGCTGAGGCCCAAGCTCGATTCCAAGGCCTTAGGCATAAACAGAGCGGAGCGGGTGGTCGAGGAGGTGCAGTCGGGGGCGATTTTCAGCATGATCCTGGAGAACCCCGGGCTGCGCGCGAGCGGCTCGGAGCCCGTGAAACTGAAGCAGAGGTCCCTCTCAGAGTCGGCCGCTGGGCGATTGGACCTTGGACGCGAAGGCGGGAATAACCCGAGTCCCAGCCTGCTCCCCAAGGAGGAGATCGCGAAAGTGGCGAATGACGACCCCGTGTTCAGCGCTGGGCTGGAGCATCACGAAGACTTCGGGCTGGACGCCAGCATTTTAAATGTCGCCATGGTCGTGGGCTACCTGGGCTCCATCGAGCTGCCGTCCACCAGCTGCAGCCTGGAGTCGGACAGCGTGCAGGCCATCCGGGGCTGCCTGCGGCGCCTGCGGGCTGAGCAGAAGATCCACTCCCTGGTGACCATGAAGGTCATGCACGACTGTGTGCAGCTCTGCACGGACAAGGCCGCCGTCCTGGCTCGCTACCCGGCCGAGAGGCTGGCGTTCAGCGCCGTGTGCCCGGACGACAGGCGGTTTTTTGGGCTCGTGACCATGCAGGCGAGTGACGCGGGGAGCCTGGCCCAGGAGGAGGAGGGCGTCCTGCGGACGTCCTGCCACGTGTTCATGGTGGACCCGGACCTGTTCAGCCACAAGATCCACCAGGGCATCGCCCGGCGCTTTGGGTTTGAGTGCACGGCCGACCCGGACACCAACGGCTGCCTGGAGTTCCCCGCGTCCTCGCTCCCTGTCCTCCAGTTCATCTCCGTGCTCTACAGGGACATGGGCGAGCTGATCGAGGGCGTGCGGGCCCGGGCCTTTGTGGACGGGGACGCGGACGCCCACCAGAACACCAGCACCAGCAGCAACAGCGACAGCGGCATCGGGAACTTTGCCTCTGAGGACAGGAGCAGCCGCGTGCTCGTGGTGGACCTGGGTGCCGGCTCGAGCAGGCACGGCCCGGGCAGCGGCGCCTGGGAGGGGGCGGGCGGACGGGGCTCCCAGCCCTGGGGTGCCCCCTGGAACGGGGCTTTCTGCCAGGACCCCGAGGGGGCCCCGTTTGAGGCCGCTCCACAGGCTGACAGGGGCTGGGACCTCGGGAAGCACCTGGGGCCCGCTTCTCACATGGAGGGCCCCCCGGCCTCTTCGCGGTGTTCGGTGCCCCCCTCCAAGCGGGGCGCCGCAGGCTCCGGCGGGGGTTTGGGCCAGCGGTGGCTCCCGGTCCACGTCCTGCAGGAGTGGCAGTGTGGGCACGCCAGCGACCAGGAGTCCTACACGGACTCCACGGATGGGTGGTCCAGCATCAACTGCGGCACGCTGCCCCCGCCCATGAGCAAGATCCCCGCCGACCGCTACAGGCTGGAGGCCAGCCCCGCGCAGCCCGCGCCCAGCACCCAGAGGAGGGACTGGGCCAGGAAGGCTCTCGGGATGCAGAACATCTTTGGTCCCCATCGAAATGTCAGAAAGACCAAGGAAGACAAAAAGGTAGGCCTGTCGGGGGAGGCGCCGTCCCCGTGAGCGTGGCTTTGTGGTGTGGTCACTGCCTGGTGGGATGGCGACACTTCAGTGCCCAGCTCCCAGCCTGGCTCCTCTGGCCGCCCTCGTGGCCTCCGTCGCTTAGCAGGTCTGCTGGGCATAAGTGCTGCAGGCAGTCATCCCGGGCACATGGTGGCGGAAGGGACAGTGACTTCCCAGCCGGGGTGAGGCCCTCCTCCCTGCTTCCCGTCCTCTCCTGCTGCTGGTGCCAAAGGGTCCTGTCCCTGCAGCCCCTTCGAAGCCTGTTTCGTATCTGGTCCTAGTGGCTGAGGCGGCATGCCCTTCTGAGGTGAGAAAATTTTGGAAGCACAGGGAGCTTCATCCTGGTGTTTCCTTCATCAAGAAAGTCCTGCTACGGGGGAACTGCCAGCCGAAGTCAACAGCGGCTCGGGCATCAAGTAGCTGGGGGGCAGGTGTGGCCTGGCATTGCCCTAAAGTCCCCCGGCCCACCGGTGTGCCTCTGGGGCGTCTGTCCGGCTGGGAGCCTGGCTTGGAGCAGGGGGAGGGAGCGCGTGGGGGATGCCGTGGCTGGAGGGCCGGGCCGGCAGCCAGGTGCTGATGGCCAGGACGAGGAGGGGTGGGCGGAGGGGATCAGGCTGATCGGTAGTCACGGCTGGGAGGAGGACCGACCCTCAGCTCAGCTTGCTGGAAAGGCACCGTCCTCAGAGGACTTTTGTGATTGAAAATACCTTCTCCAGAGTTCCTGTTGTGGCTCATCGGAAATGAATCTGACTAGCATCCGTGAGGACCCAGGTTCGATCCCTGGCCTCACTCAGTGGGTTGAGCATCCTGTGTTGCCATGAGCCGTGGTGTAGGCTGCAGATGCGGCTCGCATCCCTCGTGGCTGTGGCTGTGGTGTAGGCCGGCAGCTGCAGCTCCAATTCGATCCCTAGCCTGGGAACTTCTGTATGCTGCAGGGTGGCCTGAAAAAGAAAAGAAAAGAAAAGAAAGAAAGAAAGAAAGAAAGAAAGAGAAAAGGAAAATACCTTCCCTGTGTTTGTTTGCAGTTTTGTTCCCAGTAGCTGAAGATCTCCCGGGAAAACCCTCCAGCGGCCACTGGCTGGTGGGGCAGTGGAGTGGGGGTTGCGTGGTCAGAGACGGAGGGGCTCTGGGCGGGGCTGTAGTATTTGATGAATGTTTTGTTCACGATCAGTGTCCTTCCCTAACTGTGTTATTTTTCACTATGAAACACATTAGAGAAAACGTAAAGGTGGAAGAAGGGACGACCTCCCCAAACGGCGGCGACCCCGCGACCCCGTGACGCGCCCGCACAGACTGGCTGTTATGAACACGGCTGTGATCATACGGTGCAGACTAAGTTCCTGACGTGGCCGGGCAGCGGGGTTCTGCCTCGTGAGCACCTTCCCCTGGTTCCCGTGGTCTGAACTGCACGGAACTGCTGGGCTCTCCTTCCCGCGGCCCCCGCTGGGTCTCCTGTGTGGACAGTGGCTTTGGCCTCGGCTTCCCTGTTGTGCGGGGAGGGACGGCCCTGGAAGCTGGCTAAAAGGTTGTCTCCCTTCGAGCACCCAACATCCTGCCGGGTTTTCGCCATTGCCTTGGTGTAGGCAAATGCTGACGCCCGCAGAAGCGAAGGATGTTGGTACGTTCTTTGTGGACGGCAGGGCACCGCAGGTCCGTGCACTTGAGTGAATGTGGAGCCCACACCGTCTCTGGTCACTCACCGGGAGGCAGGGACACCTGCTGCCCGGTCTCCATCTTAGCTTCAGCATCAGGATGAAACCGGCTCATGATGCAAACCTTGGGCTTCTTTTTTTCCAAAAGACTTTATTTTTTAGAGCAGTTTTATCTGGTTTTGGTATCCGGGTGATGGTTGCCTCATAGAATGAGTTTGGGAGTGTCCCTTCCTCTGCAATTTTTTGGAAGAGTTTCAGAAGGATAGGTGTTAGCTCTTCTCTAAATGTTTGATCGAATTCGCCTGTGAAGCCATCTGGTCCTGGACTTTTGTTTGTTTAGAGCAGTTTTAGGTTTATAAGAAAACTGAGAGGAAGGCAGAGATTTCCCTCCGCCCTGAAACACACACAGCCTCCCTCACCATCAGCCTCCCTCGCCAGAGGGACCTTTGTTGCCGTCACCGATCTGTGCTGACGTGTCATCATCCCCAAAGTCCCTGCTTTATATTAGAGTCATTCTTGGTGTTTTCCTTTTCTGGGTTTGGTCGTCTGTATAACGGACCCGCATCCACACTGCAGTGTCACACAGAGCTGCTTCCCTGCCCTAAGCATCCCCTGCGCTCTGCCTGGCCCCGCCTCCCTCCCCCGGTCCCCAGCAACCACTGACCTTTTGATCATCCCCATAGTTTTGCCTTTTCCGGAATGTCAGGTAGTTGGAGTCATACAGTCTGTAGCCTTTTCAGACTGGCTTCTGTCATCTACTAATTTAAGCATTTAAGGCTCCTGTGTGGCTGTTCGTGTTTGGTAGCTCCTTTCTCCAGGGCACTGAATAAGCCCCTTGTCTGCAGGCCCCGCCCTCACTTTTCCACCCGCCTTGTAAAGGACGCCTTGGTTGCTCCCAGGTCCTGGCAGCTGTGAATAAAACTGCTGTAAACACACGTGTGCAGCTTTGTGTGCGGCTCTAACTTTTCAGCTTCCTTGGGTGAGTACCAAGGAGTGGGACTGCTGAATCATATGGTGAGAATATGTTTAGTTTTGTAAAAAACTGTCTTCCAGAGTGCCTGAACCGCTTCGTGTTCCCGCCCGCGATGAAAGAGGTTTCTGTCATCCCACACTTTGGCCCCGGTTTGGTGTTCAGTGTACATGCAGCATTTCATTGTTGCTTTAATCTGTGCGTCCCTGTGACATATGACGTTAACCCTCTTTCATATGCTTACTTGTCATCTGTGTATCTTCTTCGGTGAGGTGTCTGTTAAGATTTTTGGTCCATTTTCTAATCAGATTCTTATTGTTGAGTTTTAAAAGTTCTTTTGGATAATAAGCCATCAGAGGTGTCTTTAACAAATGTTTTCTCCCTGTCTGTGGCTTATCTTTGCATGTTCTTGTCTTTCGCAGAGCATAAGTTTTTAATTTTAATGAAGTTCAGCTTAGCAGTAATTTCTTTCAATTCTCTTCTTTACGCCAAAAAGGCATCGTTAAGTCCGAGGTCATCTAGGTTTTCTCCTGTGCTACCTTCTAGGTGTTTTACGGTTTTTGTTTAAGATCCAGGTCTGTGATGTATTCTGAGTTAATTTCTGAAGAGTGTAAGTTCTGTGTCTAGATTATCTTTCGTACCCGTGGATGTCCTGTTGTTCCAGCAGCGTTTGTAAAACAGATATTGTTCTCTTGTATTGTTTTTGCTCCTTTGTCAGAGATCAGTGGGCTGTACTCAAGAAGGTCTTGGCTTCCTTTTATATCTGTCTGTCTAACTATCTATCTATCTAGGTATCTATCTGGCTGTAGTGTATCTATCTTTAGGTACCTAGGTATCTATCTTCAGCGACTTGATATGGGATCTCAGCTCCCAGACCAGGGATTGAACCCAGGCGACAGACGTGAAAGAGCCTAATCCTTGGGATCTGGCGGTTTTCGTCTGGGCTGTAGCACAGGAGCGAAGCGCTTGCCGTGGAGCCGTCGCGTCCCTGGTGCTGGAAGGTACCTGTGGCCCGGAGGCCGCTGCTCCCAGCCGCGGCCTTGTTTGACTGGATGGGGACTCTGTGAGCTCGGCAGCTCACTGACAAGGAAAGTGAGTGTGTACATCAGGCAGCTTGCCCGCCGGCAGGTGACATGCCTCTTCTAATGCGATGGACACACAGTTTACCTAAAAGTTAGTAGTAACACATTGTGCTTTGTTTCGGAGTTCCCGTTGTGGTGCTGTGGTTGATGAATCCGACTAGGAACCACGAGATTACGGGTTTGATCCCTGGCCTTGCTCAGTGGGTTAAGAATCCAGGCGTTGCCGTGAGCTGTGGTGTAGGTCTCAGACGCGGCTCGGATCTGGCGTTGCTGTGGCTGTGGTGTAGGCTGGCGGCTGTAGCTTTGACTAGACTCCTGGGAACCTCCATATGCCGCGGGTGCGGCCCTAAAAGAAGTGCTAAAAAAATTGTGCTTTGTTTCATTCCAGCTGTGCCCGCTTCAGGCGTACCCACTCCTCTTTACTCTGTGAACTGGGCTTTTCTCGTGGTTAGCGCAGTCGAGTCCCTCAGCCCCCGCGGGAGCTGCAGAAGCGTGCTGAGGTGGGTGTCCCGGTGTCCCTCCCGGCCCGGCCGAGCTGGCTGGAGGATGAGCAGAGGACAGGCCAGGAAGGGACGGGTGAGGAAGGTGCCAGAAATCCCAAGAGGCAAGAGGCGGTAGGAGCGGGAAGGAGATGCCCGAGGTCGTGGGGGTTGAGGAGCTGGTGTCGGAGTTGCTGTGAATTCTTCTCCAGGGCGACAGTGGCTCGGTGTCCCACTCTGCACGACATCTGGCTGCACCTGTCAGATCTGCCCAGGACTCAGGAAACACCCCAGCGATTTGAACAGGGAGAAGTTCCTGTGAAGGATCCTTAAGGCTGACTGTTAAGAAGGGAGGCGACAGCAGAGGGGGCGAGGGCAGCAGACCGGGGGGTGGCCTCGAGCCAGAGGAGGGGCCCGAGGGGCGCAGCCCGGAACAGCTGCCCGGGGTCTCAGAAAACCAACCCCGGCCGCCCCAGAAACCAACCCGACAGGACCCCCTGCGGCTGGCTGGTGACTGGTCAGAGATTTCCTTACCTGCCTGGGGCTGGTCAGTCTCCCCTGACTTTGCTGGGGGGCCCTGTATGTGCGTCGATGCTCAGCCCAGCAGCCGCAAGTCTGGGGCCATCACTCCTGCAGGCCCTCAGGGTCAGCCGGGGGAGCGGGCGTAGCCCTGAGGGTGGGTGCAGCCCCCAAGGTCTTGTGGGTTCCGGGGAGCTTTTCAGAGCCCTGGTGGACTCTTCTCGGCCCCGGCTTCTCCCTCTAAGCTAGTCCTGGCCACCTGTGCCCCTGGCGGGTGTTGTCTGTGACCGGTGGGCAGCTCTGGCCTGGAAACCCGTGAGCCAGTGAGCTGCCGTCAGAGGGGAGAACACACCCGAGCCCAGGCCCGGCGGCCCGCCTGGCTGTCCTTCCCACAGGCTCCCTCTCTCTGCCCTAGGACGGGCTTTAGTGGTCTCTGGCCCTATATGATGGCTTCCATGTTATACCCGACTACTCTTTATGTGAAATGTTCCCTTTGAAGCCCTGGCCCGCGTCGCAGCCTCAATTCTGTGTGTGCGCCCGAAAGCCGGCCAGTAGGACTGTGTCCCGCCACGGTCGGCCTCTGAGCCTATCTGCTTCCTGCGAAGACGGTCGCCTTTTTGTGATGCGCCTTCCCCAGGGCTCCGTCCCGTCTTCTTGAGTCTTTACACCCCAAGCCGGGTGCAGATCTGGGCTTTCTGGAGCCCCTTCCTCCCGTGGAAGCTGGGTGGGGAGCAAGCCGGGGAGCGGGCTCCTCCCACGCTGGCCGTTCAGGTGGGCGCCCCTCCGCCGCAGGCTTTCATTACGCTGGTCAAGTGCAGGTTTGCGGAAGTGACTGCTCGGCTTTCTGACCTCTCCCTGGGGACACCCGAAGCTCTGACTCCTCGAGCACTGACCCGCGCAGTGCTCCTGAGGTGGGCTCGACCCCGTCCCCTGCCTCCTCGCTGGGGAGCTGTGAGGGGTCGGGCGGGGAGCTGGGAGCCCACCGCTCCTAGACTTAGCCAGTTTATGAAATAATCTTTATAAATGGATGATTTTCCACTTTGCTTACTTTGCCATTCTTTCTGCCTAATGTCTGTACCCAGCAGAAGCAGGAGTTGGTACTAATGGAGAAAAGTGGAAAGTCTGTGAGTAATGGAGCTCTCTGGTGGTGCAGTAGGTTAAGGATCTGGTGTTGTCACTGCTATGGCTCTGGTCACTGCTGTGATGTAGGTTTGATCCCTGGCCGGGGAACTTCTGCATTCCTCGGGTACAGCCAAAAAAAAAAAAAAGGGCTATGAATAAGAAAAGGGATTGAAGTGGAAGAGAAAAACGCAGGCTCTTGAAATGCTGCCTGTATTATCAAAAATGATTCAGTTATATTTAATTTAGGAACAATATTTATTTGTGCTTTGGTAAAAATTGATATTCTAAAAATAGTATTAATTAAAATATCTGGCTAAGTATTTAAATCCACGTTCTTTCTTTTTTGTTGTTTTTGGGGCCGTACCTGTGGCACATGGAGGTTCCCAGGCTAGGGGTCTAATCAGAGCTACAGCTGCTAGCCTATACCACAGTCACAGCAATGCGGGATCTGAGTTGCGTCTGCAACCTACACCACAGCTCACGGGAATGCTGGATCCTTAACCCACTGAGAGAGGCCAGGGATCGAACCCGTGGCCTCGTGGATACTAGTCAGGGTGGTTAACCACTGAGCCATGATGGGAACTCCTAAATCCATCCTCTTGAATTTTGTACATAATGGATTTTAGATGTTTTTAAAATGCAAATATGTTATTATGATAAGGCGTAAGGGTTTTTTTTTATTATTTTGAGATGAATTAAATACTTAAATATTTCTCAGTTTGATTTTTAATATGGCAAATATTCATAGATGAAGCCCAGACCTAAGCCCTTTGGGGTCACTTTCCAGCGTGCACAGGCCCCTGGGGCTCGTGTTTGAGACTCATGGGGGCAGAAGGAGAGACGCTCAGGAGTGAGTCATTTCCAAGCTGGCAATAGTAGAGACACTGAAATCTCTTTTTGATTAAAGAAAAAATGCTTATTGACAGCGCAGTGAAGAAATACGTATTTTCAGACTGTAGGCCCCATGTACTCATTTACAAGTAATATGAGGTTCAGCCTTAACAAGATTTTGAAGTGGCTTGAAGCCGCAGGGTTGTGCCCTCCTGCCTGTGAGTTGGGTGGAATGCCCAGGGCTGGCGTGGAGGCTCCCCCTTCAACACGGACTAGGCTTCTTCTGGTGTGTTGTGGCTGATGTCCACTTGTGCCTCCACTTGAACTTGAGACAGCTTCCATCCATCTTCCAACCTGCAGGAGGGGGCAGCCTGAAGAAGGGGGTTCCTGCAGGAGGGGGGCGGTCCTCCAGGAGGGGAGAGCCTGCAAGGGGGAGTCTCTTGTAGGAGGGAGGGGGGCCCTGCAGGGAAAGGGGGTCCTGTGGGAGGGGGGTCCTGCAGCAGGGGGGGGGGAGAGGTGGAGTCTTCCTTGGAAGGTGCTGGAAGCTGCTGGAACACTGCTGTGCCACATCGGTCAGACTTTGTCACGTGACTGCATCCTGCTGCAAGGGAGCCTGGAAGTGCTGCTGTAGCCGGCAGGTGTCCAGCCCAGATTCCAGTTGCTCATCAGAGGGTCCTGTGGCTTCCACTCTGCCGTGGGGTGGGCCACGTGTCACCCACAGGAAGCTTCCCAAGTCACATGAACTGAAAAAGCTGGTCCCATCTGCATAGTTAATATGATCCTGCTTTTGTGTAGAGTATTTCAACACCCCCCAAATAAACCTATACATTTTAAAGCACATGCACGTTTGTATGTAAACGTATAGGAAAAGCTGACAGGACACCCTTCAGATGGGTAGTGGTGGTTCCTCGGGTGATCAGTGAGACTGGGGAATGTCTGGGACGTTCAGATTCTACTTTGTGTTGTTTTGGCTTTTGTTTGGGAACAGGAACATATTTTACTTACTAAAAATAATTCCTTTGGAGAAAAAAGTGAAAGTTATTTTTCTGAATTTTTTGAATCAGGACAAAGTGAGGCTTGGTACTGGGAGCCGTGGCTGTGGGCTTCTAGCCAGGATGGCACTGGATTCAACAAACAGATTTTGTGCAGTTTTTCTAGTACAATGAGAGGAAGTTTTAAAATAGATTGTAAAAAAAATCTGGAGAATACTAAAGAGGCTGGGCTAGGGCCCCCCTGTTTAAATCTCTCAAAAAAAAAAAAAAAGCAGCTTTGCTCTTGGCCCTGGTAAACAGAGCTGTGCCACATCGCGTCTGCTGAGCCTGAGCGGGAGGAAGGAGCCACGGTCTGGGGAGGTAAACACCGCAGGCCAGAGGCAGCGCCACGCGGCCCGCACAAGGGGCTCCCGTGCTCTCTGCGGGCTCCGTGCTGCGTGGGGACCCCCGCGACCAGGGCCAGTCTCGGTGCTCGGGAATCGAGGAGAAGCTCTTGGCCGCCCTGGAACAGGCAGGGCAGGGCTTCCCGAGCAGATGGACGGGGAGGAGAGTGGGGGCCCCGCTGTGGAGGAAGGAGCAAAGGGGCAGGGGCACGGAGCGTGCCCCGCTTGCCGTCCTTTGGTTTTGTAGAGGCTCCAGCAGAAGCGAGAATGTTCAGGGCTAAGTGGCCACCGTGTTCCTGCCAGAGTCTGGAGTGTGTTAAGTGTGTGGGTCCCTCCCTTACTGATCAGTTTTGCTCTTTGTTCAGTTTTTTTTTTTAATATCTTAATTTTTTCCATTATAGATAATTTACAGTGCTCTGTCAGTTTCTACTGTACAGCTTTGTAAAAATGGCTTTTAACACAGTCTTCTTCTTTCTTTTTAATTTGATTAAATGAATTAATTTTCTTTTTTGAGCCTTTGCAGTGACGCCAGGTCCTTAACCCACTGTGCCACCAGGAAACTCCAGTAACAGTCTTCAGCAATGTGTTTTTATTTATGTATTTACTTATTTATTTTGCTTTTGGGGGCCACACCCACAGCATATGGAGGTTCCCAGGCTAGGGGTTGGATCGGAGCTGTAGCTGCTGGCCTACACCACAGTCACAGCAACGCCAGATCCAAGCTGCGTCTGCAGCCTACACCACAGCTCACAGCAGTGCTGGATCCTTAACCCACTGAATGAGGCCAGGGATCAAACCCGCACTGATACTAGTTGGGTTCATTTCCACTGCGCCACAGGGGGAACTCCAGCAATGTGTTTTTAAATCACTGAATATCATGTCAACGATTTACCCATGATAGCATCTGTAGCTGCAGTTCGTCATTTTAGCTCTGCGGTGTTCCGCTGTGTGAGTATGCCCCCCCCACAGCCGTTAACAGAATGGCTGATGGTGAACGTCCTGGCACACGTCTCTGGTTGGGTCTGTGAAGGTGTTTTGCGGGGGTCTGTCCAAAGTGTGGAGTGGCTGGTCTCTAGCAGGTAAGGGCCAGGTGTTAGGCTTTACTCTTCATACTCATTCGTGTTGACAGCAGACGGGGGTCTGGAGCAGGGAAAGATTTAATTACTGAGTTAAATCTACGGTGGTTCCCTGGCGCCTAGTCCCTGCCCTGGACTGAAGCACTGAGGACTGCATCAGCCCTGAAAACAGGGATCTGGGCGCTAGTCTACATGCTGCACCCCCCCCAACCCCCCGCCCCAAGAAGGGGAGAGACACCTGTGCTCTTTAAGCAGATTTTCTTCCCAGACTGTGGGTCATCCTGGGTTCTTCCTCTTAGACTTGGCAGTGTGGGTGAGAGTCTCCAGGTCCTTAACCCACTGAGTGAGGCCAGGGATTGAACCCGCAACCTCATGGTTCCTAGTCAGATTCGTTTCCGCTGCGCCATGACGGGAACTGCTGATTTGCTGCTTTCTATATGCAGCTGCCTTGCCAAGGTTCCTTCTGTTTGTGTTTGTTAATCCTTGTCATCATAAATTAGTTTTGCATTTTAGCCATTCTTTTTTTGGTTATTTTGTGTTCATTGAGACAATCAAATGAACTTCTTCCTTTAAAATCCTAATTTGGCATACATATATTACATTGATCGATTTTTGAATACAAAGCCATGCTTGCATTGCTGAGATAAGCTTAACTTGTGGTTATCTTTTTATACACTGATGGGCTTGGTTTGCTAGTATTTTTGTAAATTTTTGAATCTGTGTTTTTGAGTAAGGCTGTCTTACAGTTTTCCCTTCTCTTTTGTCTTTGGTGTTGGTATCAAGTTTATTCTGGCCTCATAAAGTTATAAAATCAATGGTGGTGGCATTTTTTCCCCCCTCTTCCTCCCTTTCTTCTCCTTTTGGTGTATTGAATCTTTAAGAAGCCCTATTAGAGATAAAATCCATTTTGTCAGTTATTAATGTAGCTACATAAACTGTTGCTGAGTCAGCATTTTCTGTCCTTTTATTTCAACTTCCATTTCTCCAAGTTCTAGAACCTATAAGTGGTAGATAACTGGATGTTTTTCCTGACCCCCTTTGACATTTGGACCATTCAAGAGTAAGAGTGGGGGAGTTCCTGTTGTGGTACAGAGGAAATGAATCTGGCTGATATCCATGAGGATACGGGTTCAATCCCTGGCTTCACTCACTGGGATCTGGCACTGCCGTGAGCTGTGGTGTAGGCTGCAGACCCAGCTTGGGTCTGGCGTTGCTGTGGCTGTCGCGTAGGCCAGCAGCTGTAGCTCTGATCCGACCCCTAGCCTGGGAACTTCCATATGCAAATAGAGGCGGAAAAAAAAAAAGTGTTAAGATTGGAGTAAATTGGCAAATTTAGTCCTTTTATATTTATCGGGATTGGTGGCATATGTGGAGTCTTGGTCCCATCTAGTTCCATCCATGTTGCTGCAAATGGCATTATTCTGTTCTTTTTATGGTTGAGTAGTATTCCACTATGTCTGTATACCACTTCTTAATCCATTCATCTGTCGATGGACGTTTAGGTTGTTTCCAAACATATTCCTTGATTTTCTGTCTCCATGTGAATGCCTTTCCTATATATCCCCCTTTTCTTTCTCGAGCAGAAGACCCAGTCTCTGCTTCTTTCTCCAGAAGGATTTTCACTGTGATAAAGAGCCTCCTCTTCAGCTTCCACACAGTGTCTCTTAGTCACCTCTCTGTTTGTTCTGTTTGTCCAGTTTCACGTTGGAAGTGGGTTTTTTTTTATAATTTATTTTTTATTTTTTTGCTGAAATGGGGTTTTGATTCTCAAATCGATATGAAGTGGGGCTTGGAGTTCTTCCTGATGTGCAGGGCTCTGCAGAAGCCGGCTCTCCCAGGCGTGCTCGTGACCCGACCGCATCCCTCAGCCCCCAGCCCACCTGCTGCGATGGCTCCGGACTGGGTTTGGGCCTTCGTCCCCTCGCCGGCTGGGTGCCCACCGGCTCTGCCCCAGCGAGCCGCAGGAGGAGAGGGTCCTGCCGTTCCTCCCACCGCTGCCACCCCCGAGTCCAGTCTGTGGTTCCTCCATTGCCCCCCAGACACCAGCCATCGCCTGTGCCCCCTCCGAGGTCCGAGGTCCAAGGTCTGGGTCCCAGCCCTGCCGCCTTATCTGGCAGTGAGGTTTAAACAGCTCCTGTTCCCATGCCGTCCCAGCTGCTCCCCGCGGTGGCTGCCTCCTGACTTCTTGGAGTCTCTTTGCCCTTTCACTTCTCTGGTACCTGTGAATAGTTCATTGTGAAATTCTCTATCAAGCGACTGGCGTGGCTTTGCTTTCCGACCAGTCCTGACTGAGTAACAGGAGAAGTGCGATGTCAGCTGGAAGCCTTCCTCCTCAAACTCCCTCAGGAGAGTCTTCAGAGGATCTGGTCTCTGTCTGCAGCTCCACAGCCTCCTTGGTTGGAGTTTGCTGAGCACCTGCTCTGTGCCAGGCACTGTCAGGGGGACACAGCCACTGTCCCCCTGGGGCTTATGGGCTCGTGTTTACGCCCGTGGGCTGGGAGTTTCCGGTTCCGATCGCAGTGCAGTGGCATCTGGGTCTGGCCCTGACTGCCTCGGGCCGTGTCACCCCACGCCAGCCCTCTCCGGCTGCCCGCCCTCCTCTGCAGATTGAGGAGGCTGTTCTGGCCGGTCCGGGCGGCTGCCCGTGCTCAGTGAGGCCTCTCCCTGGGCTTGGACGGCTGGGCTCTGGCCTCACTGCGTCTGCTGGCTTTCTCCTCTTGGGGACTCTGCGCCCTCTGGTTCTGAGGTGACCGTCCTAAGTAGGGTCCAGGAGCACGGCAGAGCTCACACTGAAGTCCGTGCTGGTGGCCAGGCTGTGCTCGGGATACCTGGAGCACCTGTGGGCGGGGAGGTGGATCTGGGGACAGCGGCTGGCCTCGGGCTGGGTCGCCCCCTCGCCTTCACAGGCAGTGTGATGAGTTGCTTGCAGTTTAAGAAGTGGAGTTCCTGTTGTGGCTCAGTGGAAATGAATCTGACTAGTATCCGTGAGGATGTGGGTTCGATCCCTGGCCTTGCTCAGTGGGTTAGGGATCCGGCGTTGCTGTGAGCTCTGGTGTAGGTCGTAATCGCGGCTCGGATCTGGCAATGCTCCTGGCTCCTCTGCTTCCCAGCCTGACTTCTGTTCCCGGCATCCTGGTCCCGCCTCCCCGGGAGCCGAGCTCTTTCTCCGTGTCCCTTTCATGCGCACCGGCTTGCAGGCCTTCCGTGTGGCTTCCAGGGCCTCTCCCCGTGTGATGTGTTCTATTACCGTCCTCAGGGTGCTCTCGGGCGGCTGACAGATCACGAGTTCCTCAGATCCGGAAACCTGGCTTGTCCTCTCTGTACCTGGTAGCCCCGTGCACATGGCGGGCGTCCAGGAAACGCTTGTTGAGTGCCGTGGGGTGATGTGGAGCCTGTGACAGGAGGGCAGTAGCCACTGGCACCTGCACTGCTTTTTAATAAAAATGTAGGGAGCTCCCTGGTGGTGCACTGGGTTAAGGATCTGTCATTGTCACTTCAGTATTGCGGATCACTGCAGTGGCTTGGGTTTGATCCCTGGCCTGGGAACTTCCACATGCCGTGCATGGCCAAAGATTAAACATAAAAAATAAAGATGGAAGGATTGCAGCTGCTGTGCTTGTGGCCCGGGGTCAGGCCAGAGGTGGGAGGCCAGGTTCTGGGTGTGAGTGCCCAGGGGAGCAGCCATGGGGCCAGGGGGCCAGGGAGGCCAGGCCGGGGAAGGGCCTGGGGAGCGCAGGCTGGGTGGAGGCGGGTGGAGAGAGCTGGGGAGCAGACGGAGAAGGGGCTGAAAGGGCCATCCAGGGGTGGCCGTTCCAGTGCTGAGGGCCCTTGTCGGGCAGCCCAGTGCCGTCAGTGCAGAACTGGCCCAGGGAGCTTTGCAGGGAAGCGCAGAAGTGTTTTCTCCTTCTGCACTGGGTGAGGAGCAGAGAGACCCCGAGACCTCGGAGTCTTCAGGGCGCGTCTAACTTCCTTTATGCCTGAAGCTCGTTTGCTCAGGAACTCAGAACCCCGGGAATCAGAGATTTTCAGCTGTGATGCTTTTGACTGTTTAGATGTGATGACTTGTTTGTTGGGGCCAGGATCGCATGTGGGGAGGTGTTGGCACAGTGACAGTGAATTAATTCTGGTCACTTCCCGGAGAGAGAATAAGATGTTTTAATGGCTGGTTATTTCCTGCACTCGGGTTGCTTTGGTCTTCAGACACCAGCTGAATGTGTCGGAGCCTTTCATTTCCTAAAATGCCTGTACGATTACGTGAGAGCACGAGCTCACTGAGAGCTGGCCTTCGTGTAACTGACGCCTGGCTGCCCGCTTGTGCTTCTCCAGACACGCACACGTGCCTCTCCTTTGCCCTTGGACGTGGAGCTGAGGCTGGGCTCTGGGACACACAGCTGGAGGTGGCACAGAACACGCTCAGGGTCCTGGGTGATGCTTTTTCAGCTGCGTTTTTGTTGTGGGGACACGCAGGGGACTTGAGAGTGACCTGGACCACCTTGAGGCCTCCTCTCCTCCAGTGCCTCCCCGGCAGAGCGTCCATCTCCCAAGAAGGTGACAACATCTTTTTCTTCGTTCTAGGGCTCAAAGCTTGGGCGGGGCTTTGCCCTCGCCCCGCCGTCCCAGCGCGCCCCGGCTCGGAGGTCCTTTGGGAGGTCCCGGCGACTGAGTGTCACCCGCTCCCTCGATGACCTTGAGGTAATTTCATTTTACCTTGTTTGTTCTCCAGGTTTCTAAAAACGAGAATCAGCCTGGCAGATGCATCTGCACCTCCTTTGGGCCCCGCGCATCCCCACTCCTCTCCGTGACCTCACCCTTCCTGAGGGGCGCGGCCTCTGTGCACACCGGGCCACTTCCTCTGCCCTCTGTCCTACGCAGCAGACGCCATCGCAGGCGCTGTGATGTGAACGGGTTTCCGCCTCACGAGCACTCTCTGCGGGCCTGTTATCACCTGTTACCGAACCAAACTTGGGTCCATTCACCCAACTCACAGAAAAGCTGCCGACACAGTATCCACTGCAGGCGCCCAGCAGAAGAGGCAGCTCCCCGGTGGCTTTCAGGGGAGGTGTGTGAGCTGCCTGGCTGGTGGTGAGGTACAGAGTCATGTGTCAGGAACCTCGGCCGTCAGCCTTCTGGTTCCAGCAGGTCTGGGGGTCTCCGTGCAGGCTGGTGGCCCGCAGTTAACTTCTTCCGCCTGCTGGGGGTCTCGGTGTCTGCAAAACAGCTCAAGGCCAGGGCTCAGGGTGTTATCTACAGCCCCTGGGGAGGAGCTAAAGGTCCTTGGCTTTGTTTTATGGACAAACCAGTATTATTTTGTCTTGCTTGACTGTTTTCTTTTGCTTCTGAATTTCCTCACTTCTCTTGTTAAATTTGCTTTTTGGAACTCAGGGAAGGCTTAGGGACTAAAGCTTTTCTGCAAACGAGAGGTGGGGGCGTGGAGCGGTGTTGCCCGGAAGGCCCTGCAGGGCCCCGCGGTTCTCACCCCCTTGTAGAGACGTGACACTGCGCAGGGCGCGGGGTACGGTTTTGTATGCTCTTACCTTTGCTCGACAAACCTTCAAAAGCCAGTATGTGATCCTTAGAGCAGTTTTAGATTTTCAGAAACGTTGAGCAGGGGTTCAGAGAATTCCCATGTACTCCTGGTGTGCTGGGTACATTACTGTTAGCTTAAGCTCATGGCTTGCGCGAGAGCTCACTGCTGCACGCTCTAAAGGTCTGGACAGATGCGTGGGGTCGCACAGGCACGGGTCGCTGCCCCACAAGCCCCCACCCCGCCCCACACCCTTGGCAGCCCCTGCCCTTTAGGGCTCACTGCATTAGAGTTTTACACAGACACACCTACCCTACCGCTCTTAAAACACTGTGACATGTTTTCAAGATCCGCCCTGTGGTTTAGTGAGATGTGTGGCCTGTGTGGCACACGGTGACGCTTACGCCACCGTCTTCGTCCCCCTGCGATTGATGAGCGCTCGACAGCAACTGGAAACGGGCTTCTCTGAACGGATGCGCTTCTGTGGGCGCCTGGCACCTGCGCCGTGTGCATACCCGGGGCTCTGGGGGATGCTCCCTGTGACTGTTGCCACTCAGGCCCGGGTCACCGGCAGGACGGGGGTCCTTGCTGGCCCTGCTCTCCCATCAGTGTCCCCTCCGACCCATGAGCGCTGCAGTGGCAGTGCTGACCGCGAGGGCTGGGGCTCTGCCGGGCAGCCTGAGACAGGGAGCGGGCCCAGGAAGCCAGAGGTGTAGGGAGGGGAGATGAGAGGCTGGGGAGGGTCCTTGTGGGCAGAGGGCCTCATTGGAGGGCTCTAGACACAGGACGCGAAGGTCAGGGAATGAGACAGTCACTGTGCGAATGTCAGGTGAGTTTCTGTGTGCTTTGGTCACGACCGTGGCAGCCGGTCCCTAAGGAGGCCACGGTCCCTAAGGAGGCAGGGACCGGGAGGCTGCGGAGGAGGAGTGGGGTCGGCACTGCAGCCCCCCGCCCCCGCCCTCAGTGTGCAAGTCCGCTGCGGGAAGAGGCCTCGCGTTTGCCCAGGGAACGGCGTCCCCGAGCCCAGCTTCCAGGAGCTGCCCGCCTTGTCCTCCCCTGGGCTGCCGACCGGTGCGGTGCTGTGTGTGGAGCTGGGCTGAGCTGCTGCCCATGGATTGCAGCGTTTGTCCGCTCCCTCCTGCAGGCGGGAGCCTGTGTTGGCTGCTCTCACCTGAGCCCGCCCAGGTGGGGTTGGCAGGACTGGCAGTGCCAGGCCTGGACAGGAGGGGGCGCTGGGGCCACGCACTTCCCTTTCTGGGAACTTGTCCAGGCTTCTCCACCGGGGGGCGGGGTGGCGAGTCGGGGCCGGGGAGGAGGGGGCTGAGGTTGAGGGAGTTGCTTTACACTAGCCCTGCTCGGCTTGCCTCTGAGACTGACCCCCCCGCAGCAGAGGCTGCAGGGCCCCAGGTGCCCGGATTGGCCACTGGTCTAATTTGGCTCCTTCCTTCCAGCCTCTGGCTCATCTTGGGACACTGGGCAGCTTACGTGATTCACACTATCCAGGATGGAGTCTACTCAGACATTTCCAAACAAGTTCTTTTCACCTATTTCTTGTTTGCCATTTTGCTACTTCTAGGGGAGTTAACTGAGAAACTTCTCTTATTTTGCTCTTTTTCTCCCCTTTGGCTGTGCCCACGGCATGCAGAAGCTCCTGGGCTAGGGAGCAAACCTTCACCAGAGCAGCGACCTAAGCCGATGCGGTGACAACTCCAGGCCCTTAGCCTGCTGCTCCACCAGGGAGCTCCTTATTTTGGCCTTTTCTATGCTAGTCAACTCTGTTAACTATTTACACGGAAAATTATCTTAATTCTCTTTAAGATCCTGGTAACTCCAGGCATAGACTAGGGTTTCTCAGGGCCTCGGGTGTCTCCTCATTCGGAGAATGTTTGTTGAGACATGCTACGTGCCAGCCGTTATTCTGGCCCTGTGGACAGCAGTACACTGACCCCAGCCCCTGCTCTGGGCAAGGTCGTGCAGCACGTTGGGGGCCGGGGCGGGGCGGAAGGCGTGTCCGGGGGCGGGGTGGGGCGGGGCTGAGGGCGGGGCAGAAGGCGGTTTTGGAAAGGGTCCTCTGTCTGCTGAGCTGAGGATGAACAGTGGGGGTGCTGGGACAAGAAGGCGGCGTTAGGGGGACCCTACCGACCTTAACGTGGTCTGGGCCAGGGGCTGACGTGAGCCCGCCTCTGAGGTTGTCCTCTCTCATCTCCCTTCCGTGACTTGAACCTTTAGTGAAATGCGTATCTGTCCCCTCCAGGCCGGCTGTGCCCAGGGTGGGACAGAGGCTCGTTGAGCCTTGGTGGGTCAGGGGCATGAAGGTGAATTTGCCCCGCCTTCCAAGACTGACATGGGGCGGGGCATGGTGAGGCGTGAGAGGCACCTGGGAGGCAGGTGATGTCTGCCAGGGGACCCAGGACGCAGGAGGAGCTCTTTGTTAGGTCCCCAGCCCTGGGCACAGCTCCCAAGGGTCGTCGCCCTGCCCGGCTCCCCTCTTCCCACTGGTACACTCTCCCCTGCCTCCCCTCTGCCCTTCCGGCCGGACCGCCATCCCCTGAGCTGCTCTGATCGGCCCCCACAGGACTCCCCTCCCATTCCCGGCTCAGGACACACCCCTGGTAGGTGCCTGCCCAGGGACTGGCCCCCGTGTGCCCTGAGAACCCGTGGCTTTCCAGCCCTTGCTCTCTTGCCAGGGTCGCCAGTAGTGTCGCTGACATCAGCCCAGGGAAAGGGGTGGCTGGGGGGGGTGCTCAGAGCCTGTCCTTGGGCCTCACCTTGCAGGGAAGAAGGGGCCACCCTTACAGAGACGTCACCTTCACGTCCCCCCAGCAGCCTTGGGGCAAGAGAAGCTGTGAGGTACCCGCCGGAGGCCTATGGGGCAGGGTCGGGGCCCAGCCGGGCCTGGGGGCCGACACACTGGACACAGGGACCTCCCTCTCCTCCCCAAGCTCACACTGTCCTGCCCAGCCTCACCTTCCACACGCGTACGTGTGTGCCAGGCCAGGCCGGCAGCATGGGACCCCAGGAGCTGAAAGGAGTGGCCTCTTGTGTCCTGGAGCCTCCCTTCCAGGGAGGGGCGGCTCCCTCCCCCCCCCCGCCCCCGCCCTGACCCAGGCCACCGCCTCCTCCTCCTTGAAGGCCCATCCCAGCCCCCAGCGCCAGGCTCAGTGGCAGTGGTGGTGATGGCGAGGGTGGCTGTGGCGGCCTCTGCTCCTTCCCTGCTCCTGCTCCTCGCGGTCACTGTGTGCGGGTCCCCTGAGGACAGCTGTCCCGGGAAGCTGAGCCGGGGCCTTGTCTGTGAAAGTCCCCCCGGGCAGCGTGGTGCATTTGTGCAGTAAACACAGCCCGTGGCCGTGTCGCAGATTCCAGTCACTGGATGCCGACGTTGGCCGAGGGCACGTTTCTCCCACGGAAAGCAAAGGCGGGCGGGCTGAGCGCCTTCTGGCTGGTGGCCTGACCCCAAACCAGGGCCCATCATTCCTCCTGCCACCCTGGGCACGTTGCCTGTAGCCGGGGGCAGGGTGCTTCCTGAGGCCCCGTCCGTCCAGTATGCTGGAGCGAGGGGTTCCTGGAGTCCTTCCGATGAGCCCCCGGCACCTGCTGCTGTGCAGGCCCTTGGGGTGGGCAGTGCACCCCAGATCTCCCCAAAGCCGGGCGGTTTAGTTTAGCTGCGATGCCTAGCTTCTGGCAGCAGTGTCCTCTTCTTTCCTTCTTCGTTTTTAAAACCGGGACCTGCGTGACCCCCTCACTTGCAGGTCGGGTCGGGGGTTGGAAGGCAGACAGCAGATGGTGGAACAGAGGTGGGTGCCCGAGACGGGTTTTAGGAGCAGGGCAGCTTCTGAGGGCTGGCCGCACACGCGTGCGCACGGAGGCTTATAATAGAACCGCCAGCCACTGTAATTAAGGCTTCGAAGTGCACCGCGCTGCTACAGAACACCTCCTCTGCAGCCGTGGTGCTGAGAAGCCACCCTACCAGCTGAAGTTCGCGTCTTCTGATTTAGTAGAGGAAATACTTTAAAAATGATCTCACAGCATGATTTATGTAAACGGCTTTTTTTCCTTTGTATGAGACAATTGAGATAGAGTCTGAATCCCTGGCAAACCACAGCTTCCTGCAGTGTCCTGTTGCCATGGGTTACGAAGGGAGCGGAATGGAACTTCATCTGAAAGGTCTTTAAACTTTCTGACGTGCGCAGGCATGTGGCGGGGCTAAGTGGTGAGTTTTAGGTCTGCGTGCCTGTGTGTGTCGCAAGTTTTCCTGACTTAAGATGAATCTGGAGAAAGCGCTGCCAGAGGAGACTCAGATTTTAAACAGTCAGCAGGTAAGTTACGCCACGTGTTTCAAAATTATTGTAAGGAAGCTCGGCTTCTGGGTTACTGCTTTGTCCTCTGCCTGTTTGGTGAACAGTAGCTCGTAAGCGTAAACTTTGAAAATGTCTTGCTTGTGTCTACACCGTGGAGCCTGAAGTGAGTCTGTGGAGGTAAAAGCCCAGCTCTGGGACCACAGACCAACACCCAGAGCGAGTCTGGGTGGGGGGCCAGCCGTGCTGGGTCTCAGCCAGCCTCTTGGGGGACACTGCCTGCGTTCCAGCCTTACAGAAAACAATGATGCTTTTCTGGTCCTTGCATGGCAATTCGAACAGATTTTGAAGATAAGTAAATTAATTTTGTCGAGATATTAAATTTCAGCTAGATAACTATTCAAGTCTATCATACTCTTTAATTACTGTTTTATATCTAACTTTTTCTCTTTTTAAAACTGAAGTGTAGTTGATTTATGACGCTGTGTTTCAGGTGTATGAGCCAAGTGATTCAGTTACATCTGTCTAGTATTTTTAAATGTCACGAGTTGGTTCTGCTTCATATACACACAGGGAACAACCGGCAGTCATATTTAGTGATTGATTGATTAGTGTCTGAGATTCTAAGGTTGAACTTACTACAGAATTTCAAACCTTTACACTTTTTTAAAAAAGGCTTGAGATTAAATAAAAAGAATAATTTTTGCCTTCCCCTTGGATAATGAAACTATAGCCCACCTAATCCTCAGGGCAGAGCCTCCTTGCCTGCCTGCTTGCATCTCTCACAGGCATCCTATCTAAATAAATTCATTTCTTGCCTAAATAATAATAATAACAACAACAACAATAATAATAATTTTTATTTTCCTCTCATGGCTGTGCTGTGTTGATGTCAAGGCAAAAATAAATGAAAACTATTTATAGAAGATTGTCACTAATTACTGGGTACCGATTTAAAATCATTCTTTTCTGTGAGTTGTTCCATCTCGATATGCTCTCCTCATCTCTAAGGAGAACCTTCTGGAGGGAGGGGCAGGAGAACTCCTCACTCAGAAGCGACTGGTTTGGATATTGGGTTTAGGAAAATGACGGCCTCGTTCCTTTTACCTGGAAAAGAGAAATGAGTCTGCTGGAAGGGTCAAGAATTAGGCTGCAGAATCAAGGGCAGATTTTAATGGGTTTTAAAAATATTCAGTATGTATTTTGAAAACCCCTTGTAACTAGTAAGGCTGCCTTGAGTGGGTGGGGACCAGCTTTGATGTTTATGAGCGTGCTTGCCGTGTGCCTGCCTCTGGCTGTCGCTGTGCAGGAGTGGTCCCTGTTCCTGCAGATTCTACCTCACGTCCTGGTGGCAAAGGGCCCTTTGGGTCTGTTGTGCCCGTGGGCCAGGTAACCACTGGTAATGTGTACCTATGTGTAGGCAGCATTTCTGTTTCCATAGTCTATAAAGGTAAGTTTTAGAAAATTTTGTTTTTTATTTTGAGTGAAAGAAAAAAGATCACTAGAAATCTGCCTTTGTACTCGCCTATATAATTTGGATTCCTTTTGAAATGCTGTAAACGCTCAACCCAGCAAACAAGTTGTTCACGTGAGTGTTCACAAGGTCTGGTCGGCGTGGCCGTGCTTTAAGCCGGGGGCGGCGGGCAGGTGCAGTCCGCGGTCCGACAGGTGGGGAAGGGGGCGGACAGAGAGAGAGGGCCCAGGGCGCGCCCCCCCCAGTGTGGACGCGCTGGAAGCCTGCTTTGGGAGCCTCCTTTCACAGCGAGAGGAGGGCTCTGCAGCCTTCACAGGAGCCGTGTCCTCTAGCCGGTCACAGAGCACAGAGGGAGGCCAAAGGGACCCCACCCCGTCCTGCCCAGGAAAACCTGTCATTTAAAAACGAGGTCCAGCGTAAGTGGCTTTGAAATGTGTGTGTCCCTGGGCCCCAGCAACGCCACCCACCGTATTTCAACCACCTCACGATGAGCTGTTCCAGCCCTAGATGCTGGTGAGATGGGGACTGAGGAGACCGACCAGGGGAACTGTCACAGGAAGAGAGAACGCTTTCTGTGTGCACCCCTTCCTGGCACCTTGCAGTGTCTGCCCCGCTGTCCCTGGGCTGGACCCGGTCAGTGCCCGCAGCCTCCTTGCCTTCGGCGGAGATGTCAGGCCCTCCTGTGTGTCCTGGGCGTGAATACAGACCCCCGGCGTGGCGGGTAGGGGGCTTGGCTCTCAGGCAGTCTTGGGTGGGTCGTGAGTGGGCTGTAAGGAGTCTGTGGGCCTCTGCCCAGGCCGGGGCCTCCCGGCTGCAGGGCTGCGGAAAGAGCCGCCCACGCCAAGGGCTTTTCCCTTCCAGCGCTGGGCTCTCCATGGGATTGAAAAGAGAAGCTTGCGCCGTAAGAAAGTGAGAGATCATCTTTTCTGGGTGTTGCTGAGCAGAGAGGGGACCGGGGGCGGGCTGCAGGGGCGGTCCAGGCTGCCGGGGCGCCCGCTGCGGGGGATGGCGCCATCTAGGTGCTGTCGAGGGAGCGGGGACCCTCAGCCCGGCAGCAGGTCCCAGGGGAGATGGGAGGTGGGAGCACACACGGGAAGAGGCTTCCTTCCCTGTGGGGCACACACACCGGGGCCCCTCCCGGTGCTGGGGGCAGGCAGGAGGGATCCGAGCTCCAGTGCCTGTGGGCTGCTGCGTCCGGGCGCCTGGCCGGTCTCTCCAGGATAAGCTGCCAGGAGCTTTTACATTTGACTGAGCTTCTCTTTTGAGGCCGGTGAGCTGTCTCGTGCTCACCCAGCAATCTCCCACGTTGGCCTCTCCTGCTCCCCCTGCCCCTGGTGGCCCTGACCGGAGCCCGCGGGCAGCCCCTCCTGCGGGGCGCACCTCTGCCCCAGGCCTCTTCCAGCCGAAAGCGTCAGCCTGGCCAGGACGGCTGTGTTCACCCCACTTGGTGTGTGGGCTGCACAGACTCTTCTCTCACTGTTTAACCCCCCAGCTCCCTTATCCCTCTAAGAAGAAGGCCTCCTGGTAGACAGGAGGGAGGCTGTCGTCAGGTTTCTATTTTCACACCTTCCCTTTTTTTTCCTTAAAGAGATTGTCACCTTGACCTGCGCTTTGCCTGCATCAGTCTTCCTCCCACGTGGCCGCACATGGCTCCTTTCCCCCCGTGTCCTGGGGCTCTTCTCCCCTCCACCCCCGTTCGCCCCCTCCGCCCCATCCCAGTGTGGCACCTGGGCCCCTCTCAGCACTGTCGTCCTACCCGCAGAGGAGGGCCCCACCTCCTGCAGCAGCGGGTCTGTGTGCCCCAGCGCCCCCTGCCACGCGGAGGCTGCCCTGCCCAGCCTGCCCTCGCACCCGGGGGTCCAGTTGTGTCTGAAACTGCTGGAAAGAGGTCGTGCGGGTGCGCGTGTGCCGTGGGTCGTGGGCGCTGCCCCTTTTAAAGCTCAGGCCCGCAGGGCTGTGGGAGGTCACTCCTGTGGGGGCCCCAGCCCAGGGGGCCTGGCAAGGAAGACCTCCCTGAGAAGGTGTGGTTGGGCCGCGGCCAGGTAGGCGGCTCGCAGGCGAGGCTGCAGATGCGCCTTGGGGCGCGGGGAGGGGCCGGGCCTCTGCCTGAGTTGGACCCGCCCCCAGCCCTCCCCGCGTTCACGCACAGCACCCTGGGACCACAGCCCGCGCGGGGATGCGCGCGGGGATGCGTGTCCCATTAGGACGCACGCGGCGGGCGAGGCCTCGCGCTCCCAGACGTGCGCGCTGAAGCCGGGCTAAGAGCAGCGTAGACCCAAAGGTGTTCCTGGTGTTTTCTTTCACGTTATTGTACCCCATCTTGTTTCTTATTTCATTTTTCACACACGCTGTTCAGGGTCCGCCGAGTCAGTTTAACTCCTTAGGGGTCGTGGCCGGGGTGAAGACCTCTGAGCTCGCTGAGCAGAAGGCAGGCCGGCGTGGGGTGGGACCAGCAGAGTGGCCCTCCCACAGCCCTGGGGGTCTTCGCAGCCCCACTTGACCTGCTCTCGTCTGTGCTCCGTCCAGCAAAGTGTCCCCGTAAAACTTAGATGATCAAGTTTTTAAAAGGTCGAATATAAATCAGATGCAAATTGGATTGTTTTTCATCCTTAGGATTATTTAAATTTTTTTTTTCTCAAACATTTGATATCTTTGGGTAAATTGCAGGCCTTTCGTTTCTTATTTATGAGCCAGAGATGGTTATTTAATATTTCTTTTAATTAAAAAAAATTGTTTTTTTTGGGCTGTGCCAGTGGCTTGAGGAAGTTCCCAGGCCAGGGGTTGAATCTGAGCTACAGCAGCGACAACACTGGATCCTTAACCCACCAGGCTACCAGGGAGCTCCCTTTTTAAATTTTTTAAATTATTTTATTTATTTAAAATATTTCTTATATCTGAGATAGGCCATTTTTTCAGTGGCTGAAAGTCCAAAATTGAAAATTTATAATATCTGTATATTACAATGTGTCAGAGTAATTAAGAAATGACATGTTGTAATAACTGCCATTGTCTGATGTTGCTAACAGGATCGGCCCTGATGAATCAGAACCAGATAGCCCTCTTCATAGAAATCATCACAGACTTTCAAAGCATCCATTCAGAATAAAATATCCATGCACGTGTGTGGTCCAGACCAATTTCCTGCTGGAAATAAATTCAAATCAGTTTCCACTGAATTATCGGGTCTAAGAGGCTGACCTGAGGAGTAGAGATTGTTTGAACTGAAATTACTGAGCTAAAATACTTTGTTAAGTTTCTTTAAAACAAATGTATTTACATTAGTGTAAACTCCGGTCTTGGAGTCGTATTTGTAGACGTTTTCAGAGCTGTTTATTAGAGTAGATGTTTACATCGTAAGCACAGAAAAATGCTCGCTGTCTGGGGCCTTTTCACGGCAGCTTGTCTTTTGCAGCTGCACCTTTTGTAAGTACAGCATATCGACTCAGGAACTGGAGAAGAACTCAGGAAGTACAGGCTAAGGAAAACGCGTTGCTAATACAGATTATTCTGGGTATCAGAACAAAAATTAAAAGTGTTAGGATTTAACTCGTAAAAATGCCAAGAAATCTGGGAGTGTCTCCTTTAAAAGTCACGTGGGACCGCAGTCAGTCTTCCTTTCCTTTGTGGGGAATGTTCTTGAGGAAATAGCTGTGAGTGTTTCAGGATTTGTCCGTTTGGGGCAGCTTCTTCTGTCAGTCAGGATGCCCTCGAAAAACTGTGAATCGGGCGTAGAAGGGGAATTGGTCAGAACTGGACATGTCAGTCCCAAGGCAAATAGAAGTGGTTTGGGGTTGCCCCCCCCATGCTGTCGTCGGCAGGTTGCTTGGCGGCCCCTCCTCGCCCGCCCCCACACCGAGCGCGGGCCACAAGTGAAGCCTGAAGCCTCTGCTTTCGGCCCTCCGCCACCCCCCCCTCCTGTGACAGCACCTGTCAGGTGCGCACCTCCGCTTAGAATGAAGCCGCCTTCTCCAAAGGGCCAGGGGCTCAGGATGACCAGGGATGGGGTGGGTACGGGGTAGCGGCTCATGTGACGGCCCGCCTCCCAGATGTGTGCTTATAAACAGAATTCATGCTGGACGGTAAACGGAAGAATTGAGCTAACGGTAACTATACTGTATTTATTTTAAATTGAGTGATCTGCTCAGGAAGTCATCACTGACTTTTCCAAAAGTCTGGGAAAACTCGGAGAGGGCAGGTGATATTAAAATATGTCTCGGGAGTTCCCGGTCTGGCTCAGCAGAAGCGAATCTGACTAGCATCCGTGAGGACGCAGTTTTGATCCTGGCCTTGCTCAGTGCGTTAAGGATCCGGCATAGCCCTGAGTGGTGGTGTAGGTTGCAGACACGGCTCAGATCTGGTGATGCGGTGGCTGTGGTGCATGCTGGTGGCTACGGCTCCATTTGGACCCTTAGCCTGGGAACTTCCATATGCCGTGGGTACGGCTCTAAAAAAAAAAGCAAAAAATAAAATACAGTAAAATAATGTCTCCACGGAGCTTCACCTTCGTGAAGGCTGGGAGAGACACTTGCCAGGGAACCAATTTGTGAAGTGGGGCTGGGGGCGGGGGCGCGGGTGAAGAATGCCAGCAAGTTCCCAGTGGTCCTTCCCCATGGATTTGTGTCAGGAGCCATGGCAGCGAGAACTGGCCTATCATCAGGGTCTCTGTGCAGAACTTAGGGCCTTGCTTGGAGGGCTGTCCTGACCTCTGGGTCCTTCCTGACCACCCAGGAGAACCCTCAGCCTGCAGGGGCCACCAGTCTGGGGCTCCACAGATGCCGAGAACTTTCTTGAGTGTTTTGGGCCTGGGCAGTGCTCTCGGCACAGCTGCCCGAAGCGCGGAGGCGGAAGGCAGGACATCGTCTGAGGCTGTGACTTGAAGACTTTGAGTCCTCCTGGAAAATGCGAAACAACTGCGGCTGGAACATGGACTGCCTCTTCCCGGTGGGCGTCCTGGAGGAGCTCCCCGGGGGGCCGGGATTTCCCTGTGTGCCCTCCGCCCGCTCTGCGCCCTCCCAGCACACCCTGGGCCCTGCCGCTTGTCTCCCCTGCCTCCTCCCTGTGCTGCCATCGCTGTGACTTCTTCAGGTCTGTCTCCCGGCTCCCAAATTGTCCCTTCAGCTGCTAGTCTCCATTAACCTCGCCAGAGAGGGTTTAATTTCAGCAATTGTTGTTTTCATTGTCCATAATAATATAAGACAATGCCACCTACTTGCGCTTTATTGCAACTTTTATTTCTTTATAATGTTTTAGTTAGATGACACCTGTATTAGAACTTGCCAGAGTCTGAGAGTCTGTTAACTGTTGCTTCTGTTGATTCTTTTCTGGTGGGTTTTTCCCTGGGTTTGGGGGAATTTGAATCACTGGGCTGCTCGCTTCTCAGGGGACTTGGGTTTGCGGAAGCTGGGGCTCCTCGCCCCAGGAGTGTCTGAGCGAGTGGACATGCACTGCTCAGCCCCAGGTCCTGTCCCCTGGCGGGCTGGGCGTCTGCCGGCCGCACTCCATTCCCCTCCACTTACTCCTTCTGAGGTTCCTCTCACTTCTTTGGAAACAGCAGTGCATTAAAAAGAATGTTTGGGAGTTCCCGTCGTGGCGCAGCGGTTAACAAATTCGACTAGGAACCACGAGGTTGCGGGTTCTATCCCTGACCTTGCTCAGCGGGTTAAGGATCCGGCGTTGCCGTGAACTGTGGAGCTGTGGTGTAGGTCGCAGACGCGGCTCAGATCCTGCGTTGCTGTGGCTGTGGTGTAGGCCGGCGGCTACAGCTCTGATTAGACCCCTAGCCTGGGAACCTCCACATGCCGCGGGTGCGGCCCTAAAAAATGACAAAAGGCAAAAAGAAAAGTATGTTTGTTTCACTACTCCATAGTTTTTCTGTAAATCTAAGACTGTTCTGAAAGCACTTCTGTGGATCTTTCCCTGGTTCTGTTCGCACTGCGCCGAAGGCCCCAGCCCGAGCCCTCTGCAGAGGCGCTAAGCCCAGCCCGGCTCCCCGCAGGCTTCCCGCCCGCAGCCGCCACTGACTTCTGGCTTTGGGGACCTTCCTCTCCCCTAGATCTTGAGTTTCAGCTCACTTGGGGGACGTGTGTGGAGATTTTTTTAGTGTACTTTGTTCACTCTGCTAAATCTTCAGCCTTCAGGGTTTTGTTAGTCTAGGGCCACACCCGTGGCGTATGGAGGTTCCCAGGCTAGGGGTCAAATTGGAGCTGCAGCTGCCGGCCTACACCACAGCCACAGCAACACGGGATCCAAGCTACATCTGTGACCTATGCTGCAGCTCGAAACACCAGATCCTTAACCTACTGAGCGGGGTCAGGGATCAAACCCGCGTCCTCATGGATACTAGTCAGGTTTGTTTCTGCTGAGCCACAACGGGACCTCCTCAGCCTTCAGTTTGAATCATGATTGTAGCATGAAGTGACCCATGTCCTTCATATTCATGGATTTTGCTTTTTATGACTTATTTTTTAGAAATTATTGACGGTATTGCAGATTTTCTTTTGTTTTTTTTCGGCTGTGCCCGTGGCAAGTGGAAGTTCTCAGGCCAGGGACTGAACCTGCGTGACAGCAGCAACCTGAGCTGCCAGTGCTGGATCCTTCAACCACTGAACCACCAGGGAGCTCTCACGTTTGCTTTCATAATCTCAGGGGAGCGACTCGCCTTTGCTGCTGTGTAATCTATCACACAATTGTAGGTGATTGTTGTGAGCGTTGGAATAAGGACAGCTTTCCAGTGATTTGTCAGGAAAGGAGACCACCCCACACCTCTCTAGTGAAAACCAGACCCTTGGCTTGTGAGGGCTCCTGGCCGAATATTGGCTCCCTGGGGTCTGCCCTTTGCCCACCTGTCTGGAAAGATGAAAGCTTAAAAGCTGGAAGGAGCTCCTGCCATGGCTCAGTGGCTAATGAACCCAACTAGTATCCATGAGGACGCCGGTTTGATCCCTGGCCTTGCTCAGTGGGTTAAGGATCCAGGCGTTGCCGTGAGCTGTGGTGTAGGTTGCAGGCGAGGCTCAGATCCTGCATTGCTGTGGCTGTGATACAGACTGGCAGCTACAGCTCTGATTGGACCCCTAGCCTGGGACCCTCCATACGCTGTGTGTGCGGCCCTAAAAAGCAAAAAAAAAAAAGAAGAAGAAGAAGAAGAAGAAAAACAAAGCTTAGCTGGAGTCACAGTGACGTGTGTTTTTATTATTGAGAAAACGTGTTGAAGTGCCAGTACACAGTTCCAGAGTTTTCCTGACCCAGGTCTTGTGATGGGTTGAAGCTGAGACAAGCCCTGTTCTCAAACCACCCGGAAGCGGCTTCCTCTCACCGTCAGGGCAGGGGGCTCCGTAGTCTACGGTGTAAGTCCCACCGGTGAGGGGCCGAGACCAAGTCCACTCAGAATGGGAGAGTGTCCCTGTCCCCATACAGGCCAGGAGGCGAGGCCTGAGGGTCCTGGCGCTGGCGATGGGAAGGCCAAACAGTAAGCAGGGGATGCAGTTGACATGGTGGCTCTTTGCAGAATTCAGACCACAAATACGTGCCTCACTCCCCCAGGTGGAGAGGGCTTTAGCTGGAAGCCAGCTGACCCCAGGAACCTCGGACCCTCACGTCCTGGGGTCTTGGGAGGCTTCCTGTGCTGGGTGAAGACACAAGGGCAGCTCGCCCGCCCAGTGCCATGTGCCTGCTCTGCTGCCTTGGGGCCCCGCCTGGCAGTGCCCTCAGGCTGTGCCTGTGCTGTGACTAGAACACCCCGAACAAATGGCCCCTGCACTGAACCCACTCTCCTCCTGAGGTCTTCCTGGTGCCTGTGCCCCACCCAGCCCTTCCCCAGCCTTCTCCCTCCGGTCCCAGGCCCCCCTCGGAGTGTCTGACCTGCACATATGGCCCCAGGTCCTGCCCCACTGTCCCAGCGGCATTTGACTCACGCTCCTCCCGGCTGTCCTGGCCTGTCCCGTCCTGTGTGGCTTGTTCTTGTCCTCGAGGCCTGGGAGCAGCACCTCCTCTCTGCAGCCTCTTCCAGGTGCTCCTCGGACCCGCCACCTGTCTGCTCCCGGCTGGCCCGCCCCGCTCTGCCGCCGCCACCACTGCCGCCACCGGGCAGCTTCAGCTCCGGGCGGGCCTGGGTCCCGGGTGCAGCGCCCGCCTGGCCAGCCGTGGGCGGGGTGCCGGCCTCCCGGATCGGCTTGTCTTCACCGAGCTTGTTACTAAGACTGCGATGTCAGACGTGCAGGGATTTGTTCTCTCCCAGTGGAGATGGGGCGAGGGCGGGGCGGGGCTCGCCCAGGAAGCGAGGGACTCCGGCCTCGGCGTCTGGGCTCCGGGACACCTGCTCGGGGAACGGGGCGCCCGGAGTCCCTGGTCTTGCTCCTCACGTGGACGAGCTGGCGTCTGACCTGTCATGCGGCTTCATTAACTCATGTCTCTCTCTCTTTTCTTTCAGTCTGCAACTGTGTCTGATGGTGGTAAGTCACAATTTCTGATGTATATTTTTATTATTTTTAATGAAGTTTCCTAATTGTGGGAGTGTATTTGCTGTTGACTTAGTCGTAAACCATGCTCTCCCCGTATCCCGGGGGGCCCGGTCATGGCCAGCTTGGGGGCCTCCGGGGGCCGCGACGGGTGTTTGGGGAGCAGTGTATGGCAGGGACACACTCAGCGTGACCTGCGCTGGCAAGTTAGAACCCGCTGGCCCAGTGGTAGAACCGGCTTTTGAACCAGTAGGTGGAGATCGCAAAGCTCTTGCTGAATTTGTGCAATTCTGGAAATTCGAGCGAGACTCTCCGTTGCTGAATTTCCTTCCCTTCTGGGGAAAGGTTTCATAGGTGACCGGAGAGTCAAAAGCTTTCTCTCTGTCTTTACGTGATTCTGCTCGTGGGGATTCTTGAAAGGGCCTGACACCCGGCAAGGAGCCAGCCAGGTGTCATGTTTCACTTAAGATATTTCTCTGATGTAACCCTTATCGTTTTAGTTCAGTGGGTTTTTTTAAAAACTCCAAGGCGATTTGGAGTTCCTTCTGAATGTTCCTTATTTCTTGTAATAATCATAAGAGTTTTTATGTTCACAGGTTTTGTTTTGTTTCTTTTACATGTGTTTTTAATTAACCTGTTCTGTTTATTGAGAGTTGAATTTTATAATTTGTCACAATGCATCAGCACTTTCTTTTCGTTTATATGCTGCCTGTGGATCCCAAGTTCCGTCAGCGCTGTGCCCTCCTTCCTGTTAGTGAAAGAGAAACCCGGTGTAGCTTTCTTGACACTTGCTGTTGTCCCACATCTGCTGACTGCAGTTACGGGCATTAGAAAGGGGTCTGGGGGGGCGTTCCCATCGTGGCGCAGCCGAAACCAATCTGACTAGTATCCATGAAGGTGCGGGTTCCATCCCTAGCCTCCTCAGTGGGTTGAGGATCCAGTGTTGCTATGAGTTGTGGTGTAGGTCGCAGACGAGGCTCGAATCTGGCGTTGCTGTGGCTGTGGTGTAGGCCGGCAGCTGTAGCTCTGATTGGACCTGTAGCCTGGGAACCACCATATGCCGCGAGTGCTGCCCTAAAATGGGGGAAGGGGGAGAAAAAGAAAGGGGTCTGGTACATCGGGTGGGGAGGGCCCAGAGCCCTACAGGTGTGAGGGGGTGAGGCTAGGGCCCAGAATCCTATATGTGTGTGTGGGGGTGGGGGGCTAGGCATCAGAGCCCTGTCCACGGGGTGGGTGGGGAGCAGGCCTAGAGCCCTGTCTGTTGGGAGGGGGTTTTAAGGCCCAGAGCCCAATATGGAGAGGGGGAGCGGATGGGGAGGGCCCAGGGCCCTGTCTGGGATGGGGGGAGGCCCAGAGCCTTGTCTTTTGGGAGGGGGTGGGGCCAAGAGTCCTGCATGTGGGGGGTGGGGGTGGGGCCCAGAGGCCTGCTGGCCTGGAGGGTGTGCTTGTCACTGCCCCTTAGGGTCACAGCCCAGCCGTGGGAAATGGGAGAAACGTGCTGATCTCTGAAGCTGAGACCAGACAGATCCTGAAGTTTGCATTGGGGGATTTATTTTTTAATAAAAGGAATCTTGTTACCTCGCTTATGTGCAGTGATAATCATGTCATTTAATCAGTCTTAAGTTAGGAATGGGAAAAACTTCCTTCATGAAAGGAAATAAGAGCTGGAACCGGACCCGGGATGAAAGCGAGTGGTTTACAACGCTCTGTTCACAGTGGCCTCTCTACTGTCTGCTCATTTCTGCTTGAAGGCGTTCACTGCTGCAGAAAACATCCTGATCTGAGAAGTTTAATATGCTCCTTTTAATCGTAAATACTAAGCTTTATTTATCCCTAAAGTTTTCTTCTGCGGCAGTAGGACCCCGGGGAGTTTTATTACGTGGAGTCCACTTACACAGGTTTTAAAAAGCTAAACTTCCCAAGTGCGGGGAGCCCCTGACTCACAGTCCTGAGTCCCCTCTGAGGAAGTGGTGTCCTGGCTGGTGGCAGGGGTCCCCCGGCCTGGAGGGGGGCTCCCCCCCCCCACTTCAGACCTGGTGCCGCTCGGCTGGGCTGCTTTCCCTGTGAGTCCCTTAGCAGCGCGGCAGGGAGGGGACGGGTCACTGTTTCAGGAGCGCACCTTGAAAGTCAGGGGCTGCCCCAGACAGTTATGTGTGTTCTGTTGAAGTTTCTTGCTTCTATTACTTTTCCACCTTCAGTTTTCTTGTGATTAGAAGTAAGGAGAAAAAGTTATTTCCTTTGCCTGCGTGTGGGCTCTAGGAGGCGAGTACTGCTCCAGTCTGTGGTCTTTGCAGGTGGAAACAGCCAGCGAGGAGGCTGGGGCTCAGACCTTGAGGTCTGCCTGCTCGAGGCCGCCCAGCCCGCCGTCTCCCGAGACCCCCAGCTCCAGTCCCGGACCCTCAGTCCTGACACCTGCCCCTGGGGTCGCCGCCCCCAGCAGTGCGCGGGGCCGGTTGAGAGGCCTCGGTCCCCTCCAGCGCCGAGCGGGCGGTTCAGGCCCGAGGGGCAGTGCGTCCTCCGGGACTCGGGAGCCAGGCTGGGGCCGCAGCCTTTGCACAAGCGAGGGCCTCCGCCTAGTCATCCAGCCTAGTCCTGGTGACTAATAATCACTCGCTCGGAACTAGTTCGTGTTCGGTTCACCTTGTCAGCGAGATCGTTTACACCCAGACATCCGGTGTGCTCGTTTCACGTGTTATGCTTTATCATACACGCTCTCACCTCATCGTTAGTTTCGTGGCTTTATTTGAAGGAAGTGGACAGTGCTGTTTTTGCAACGTTTGCCAACCTGAAGTGTGCCTTCTCCCTTTCTCAGGAGGAGAGGGTTCCGTGGCAGAGACCACCCTGAGAAGGAAGGGTTAGAAGTCAGTCTCTGGAGGTCAAACCAGAACCTGGAGTAAGCCCAGGGAAGTAGATTCTGCCTCAAGACCAGGAAGAACATTCTAGCACTCGAGAGAGGCTCAAAACCGGACCCATCTGCCTTGGGGCAAATGATTCAACTACTTCTTCACATTGAAAGCCCCCAGCCTTGGAGCAGACTTCTTGCGTGGAGGGGAGCAGGCCCCCAGCTCTCTGAAACTGGCTTTGGCCCAGTGTGACTTTATTGTCATAAGTGTCTTCTCATATTTTCTTTCTTTTTTGACTCTGTACCAAGCGGCTTAGCCGGAATTCCTGCTCCCACCCACCCCCCACATCCCGGAAGGGCGGGCTGTCCCTGCGTCCCTGGACATGCCCTTTGGGGTTGGGAAGCTGGGGTGTGAGGGAGCTGTGGCATAAACGCCTGCCTCGCAGGCCTGTGTCGGTCACGACCGAGGGGATGGGGCTGGGGCTCTGGACACGCCCGCTCTGCTGCTTCACGGACACTCAGCCTAACCGGTCCAGCCTCGGCCTCCGCCAAGCACGCTGGTCTCCCTTGCCCTTCCTTGGCTCTGTCCGGCTGCCAGCATCCCGCCCGCGCGCCTGCAGCCGCCTCCCCCTTCCTCCGCCTGAACTCCCACCCCCGCGGTTTGCCCCCCAACCTCACAGCTGACCTGGGCTCCTGCCTACCGGCTGCCAGCCTTCCTCCCTGCTCTCCTGTGGCCCCTCGGACACATGGGGTCTCGGGTGGCCTTGCACGGTGACATCTAGGGTGCTGTCCCCCGGGGCAGCCTCCAGCCGCTGCGGACTAGGGTGGCGGCCCAGGCTTCATTTCCTAATGGCACTGCCGACAGGTCCTGTCATTTTAATCTTTTATCTGTGTCACTGCTTTTGTCCGCTCCCTCCACCCACGCACCAGACAGCGACCTCCACGCAGTGGCTTCAGGGTCGTCCTAGGCGCCCAGCACAGCTGTGGCACTGGAAGTGTTTGTCGAGTGAATGTTGAGTTAGGCGCGTGCAATGTGCACAGACGGCAGCCAGGGCCTGGGGTCTGACCTGCTCAGGGACAGTGGCTTTCAGAGTTTCCCTTCTTCCTGCGACCCTCTCAAAAGACAAGCCGGCAAGCTGGGCAGAATCCCAGTCTTCAGCTGCATTGCAGAGAGATCCGCTTGAGGCGTAGGGCACGGCCGGGCCTTGGGCACTGCTCTGCCTCCCGGGCCCCGGACCCCAGCCAGCAGCTCACACGGGGCCCTCATGCGCAGTTTCTTTTGTCTTTCTCCGGAAGCTGCCGTTTATTATCTCTGATTAACAAAGACAAATATTTTTGAAGTCGATTGTAAACTCCATGCCATAAACTAATAGGCAGTCATTTCTGGAGTTCCCTTTGTGGCTCAGTGGTTAACGAATCCGACTAAGAACCATGAGGTTGCGGGTTCGATCCCTGGCCTTGCTCAGTGGGTTAGGGATCTGGCGTTGCCATGAGCTGTGGTGTAGGTCGCAGATGCGGCTCGGATCCCGCGTTGCTGTGGCTGTGGTGAAGGCCGGCAGCTACAGCTCCTGTTAGACCCCTAGCCTGGGAACCTCCATATGCCACGGGTGTGGCCCTAGAAATGGCAAAAAGACAAAAACAAAACAACAACAACAAAAAACTAATAGTCATTTCTAATATTTCTGATTATTGTTTTAACATAAAAAGTGGGATCTTTTGAAGTCAGAAATAATAGCTGAAACAGAAGACATGCATTCTATTTAAAAAATTAGAGTTGATTAACAATGTACCAATTTTTGCTATACAGCAAAGTGACTCGGTCATAAATATATATACATTTTTTTAAAATATTCTTTTCTGGCCAGTCTGTCCCAGGAGATTGGACGTAGTTCCCTGTGCTGTACAGCAGGCCTCATTGTCCACTCCAGATGTCAGAGTTTGCATCCGTTAACCTAAAAAAAGACACGCCTTCTTTAATTCTGGTTTGTCTTCCCAGTGGAGACAGCCTGTGATTTTCTGCTTCCTCTTCCCTGCTCTGCTCCGTCAGCCCTTTTTAAGGGACCATAACTGATATCAAGTGACAGGGTGGCAGGAGGGGCCAGCAGGTCAGAAGCGACAGGGACGGCTGAGTGGTGGGGCTCCTTGTCATCTGGCAGCTGAGGAGTCCTAACCACCGAGGCCTGGGTGCCAGCCAGCCCCGGGCGCCATGCTGGCTCCCTAAACCCTGGGCTGCACCTGAGCTCAGAAACGGGGACGGGCCCGGTGGAGTCTCTGCACTTGCTGGTTAGTTCCTCGCTAACTGGTAGCTGAGGGGCTGTGCCAGCAGGTTAGGACCCTTGGTAATGCAACTAGTATGTCATGTTAAGCCGATAATCCTTGAGGGCACTAGGGCTGTTCTGAACCTGGGCTGGGGTCAGCGATAAGGTCAGCGTCCCCCGGCTTGCTCAGCGCCCACCCGTGTCTTACTCTGACTCACTCTGTTATCAGTAACCCCTTCCTGCGCATGGCTTTCTTGTTTTGTCTTTTTTCCTGTAGAGATTAGTTTAGTTTAGTTTTTCCAGCTTTACCGAAGTGCAGTGTGTGTGTCTGGGTCTAGGATGAGACATTTGATATCCACGTGCGCCGTGGAGTGATCCTACCATCAAGCTAATTAACACGCCCGTCGCCTCGCAGAGGCACCCGCTGTGTACGCCGAGGACTGTGACTCCGTGTCTTAGCCAATTTCAAGTGCGCGTTCTCGTTCGTGTAGTCAGCAAGCTGTACCTTGGGGCTCCTGAACTTACTCATCTGACGACGGGAACTTTGGACCTTGACGGCATCCGCGTGTCCCTCCCCCAGCCCTGGCAGCACCATTTTACTCTCTGCTTCTACGATTTTGATCACTTTTGATTCCGCGCAGACAGAAAGAATTCGTCTTTCTGTGTCCGGCTTATTTCCTTTAGCATAATGTCCTTCAGGTCCATCCTGGTGTTGCAGAGGCAGCATTTCCTTCTTTTTTAAGACTGAATAATACGTCGCTGGGTGTGTGTGTAATCACAGTTACACCGTAAGTCCCTCATCCGCTCGTCCGCTGACAGACACCTATGTTGTGTGCGTATCCTGACTGTCATCAGCGGCGGCGCCGTGAAGGCAGAGTACAGGTGTCTCCTAAGATCCTGATTTTCTTTCGTTTGGGTAAATACCCAGGAATGGAATTGCTGGGACCGGTTAGTTCTATTTTTAATGTTTCGAGGACCCTCCATACTGTTCTCCACAGGGGCCGCACCAGTTTACATTCCCACCAGCCGTGTAGGAGGCCTTCCTTCTCTCCGCGTCCTCGCCGACTCTTGTGTCTTGTCTCTTGGACGGCAGACGAGGCTGGCGGCTGGCGGGTGTGGGTGAGGCTCACTGTGCTTCTGGTTTGCGTTTCCCTTGAGCATCTTTCCATGTACCTGTTGGCCACTTACTTCTGTCTTCTGTGGGGAGGTATACTTTCAGTTCAGGTCTTTTGCCCATTTTTTAACCTGGTTATTTGGGTTTTGTTATTGAATTATGAGTTCTTCATAGGGGTTTCCATTGTGACGCAGTGGAAATGAATCCGACTGGTAACCATGAGGTTGTGGGTTCAATCCCTGGCCTCGATCAGTGGGTTAAGGATCTGGTGTTGCCGTGAGCTGTGGTGCAGGTCTCAGACGCAGCTCAGGTCTGGTGTTGCTGTGGCTGTGGTGCAGGCCGGAAGCTGTGGCTCCAATTCGACCCCTAGCCTGGGAACCTCCAAATGCCGTGGGTGCGGCTCTCAAAAGCAAAAAAAAAAAAAAACAGTAAGTTTCTGGCATATTTTGGATCAGGTAGGTTTGCAAATCCTCAGAAGAAACCCTGACCACGCGGCCACCACTGAGCAGTTCAGACCCTCGTGCGGTATCTTGGTTCACCAGGGAGATTTCTGGAGCCCGTGGCTGTTCTCTTCTGCTTCTATGAGAAAGTCGGTCAGTTAATACCGAAAGGTCATTGGGTTGTAAAAGTTTATTTTCTCTGTCATTAATTTGATTTTTCAGAATATCTTGCCTCTTTTTTACTTCTTACTCATTTTCCAGTAGTTGATTTTGTCCTCAGTTTGTTTCATCAGCTCTGCGCACTCTCCTTTCTCTCGCAGAGCATGAAGAATTTCTGAAGCTCTTTAGGCTGTATTTTCTTCCAGACCAGACTTTGTATTTGCCTTTTGTATATTATATTCCTTCTTTCATCCATCTCTCCACTTACCCACCCATGCATCCACCCATCTCCCATCCACCCGTCCATCTACCCACCATCCAGCATCCTCCACCATCCAGCATCCAGCATCCAGCATCCACCCACCTACTCATGCATCCGTCATCATCCGTCATCATCCGTCATCATCCCCCACCCACCCTCTCCCTATCCATCCACCCACCCATCCATCCGTTCATTTACCCATCTGCCAATTCATCCTCCCGTCTACAGATGTCAGCAGTCCCCAGGCCCTTGTCATGGTGCTGTCCAGCACTGAGGTTCTTGAGCCTGGAGAGACCACAGTGCTGAGCCCCTGGCCTTCCTGCCTGAGCTGACACCCTTAGCGCCAACTGGGCTCTACACAAGGGTTTGACCTTGACTTTGCCTGACCTCCCTGTTACCTGCTGAGGGTTTGTTGATGTGCTTTCCTTCCCAGGTCAGCTGCTGGTGTGTCACATAGAACCTGTCAAAACCTCATTCTTTGTATCTTTTCTTGGCTCCCCCCTCTTCCTTTTTCTCATTTGAAGCTTCTGGCATCAGACCGAGCCCTGTTTTTCAGTTGCTTTTGCTAAGTTTGCGGCTGATTTTCAATCGCCCTCTCCAGCCCCGCCTCGCAGAGGACGTGGGGGAAAGGAAGGCGCACGCCCTGTGCGGGTGTGTGTTGTCTTGTTTAGAAACAGAACTTGCGGGAGGAAGGGAAAGAGGAAAGTGGTTCATCGCAGAGGAGAGGCTCCCAGCCTCCTCGCCACCTGCCCCCCGGGCTGCGTGGTGGGTGTCTCCGCTCCAGCCCATCACTGCAGCGCGCAGAGGGCCCCTCTCCGAAAAGGCCGCGCACACCTGGCCGGGGCTGAGCGTGGCTCGGTGGGCATGGCTGCCGGCCACGACTCTGCAGGTTCTGCCACCTCCGTAGCCCTGCTGGAGCCCCAGGAACCGTGCTGGACACCGTCCGGGTCAGATCCGGATCCAGCAGAGGGTCCCTGTACCCCACTCCAGGCTTGAGGTCCCTCCTGCCTCCCGCCTGAGTCCACTCCCACCCTGCCAGCTCTGTGTTCCATGGGTTTTACGTTAGCAGTAAACTCTGGTTTCCAGAAGTGACTTCACTATTTCGCGTCTTTGGGGCTTAGAGCGTCTCTCCTTTGACAGCGTCCCTCGTTGGAGAATAAGTGCAACGCTCAGGAAGCTCCTGCTGCCTTTGCTCATTCGCTGGAAGTAGCTCCAGGCTCGTCTGGGCTCCTCGGCGGCTCCTCGCCCCAACCACTCACACACGTGCGGCGGGGACCGGCCACGGAGGGGTGCCCACGGCGCGCCGTTGCCTCCCGTCGGCGCCTTCATCTTGGCCCCGGGCCGATGGCCTCCTCTCCCCACCCAGGGGCCGTGGAGCCGGAGCAGGGCTGCGGTCAGACCGCCCCCCGCTCACAGCCACTGCCTGGTCAGGCGGGCTTTCACGCCTGTTAATCGAGGGCATTAAATTCACGTCTTTAACATAGAAGGTGCTGTCATCTTCAGGACTTCTGGCAAATGAATTTGCATTCTATAAAATTGTGAAAGCAGGCTGTGAAGCTTTCAGAGTAGCATCCTGGGGGTTTGTACAGAATTTTGGTGAATTTATATTTTCCTCGTCAGAAAAACAGTGCAGCCTAATTGCACGTTTTCAGAAACGTTTGCTAAATGGCAGAGCTGGGATGTTGATTTCTAATTTGCTGTATGAGAGGGCTCGTTTTAACCAGAAGTCTCTATTTTGGTGTACTATGTCATGTTCTGTACGGTTTGCTTTGAACTTCAAAGTTATACCCAGAGTAACAGAGTATTTATAGGGCACAGGGCACTAAGGATTCGCAAACGCCAGTCAGGCTTGGATTTTAGTTTCTGGAGGCTCGGAGACTGATTTCTGCCGAGAGTCCTCCCAGCGCACTCACTTCTTTCCAGCCCTACAAGATCTTGGGTGAGGGTTTTTATTAGTACTTATTTAAACTGTGAATTTTTTTCCAAGCAAACAGACGTTCGAAAGTAATAAAACCAGGAGTTCCGTGGTGAAAGTCGTAAAACCACTGACCTCATACCTTTCCCCCCGGAAGCCCCGCCCGCTCGCGTTGGGGACCTGCCTGAGCGCTTTCCCCCCCGAAGCCCGGCAGTCGCCCTGGAGGTCCTTGTGAGCGCTGCGCCTCCTGCCGGAGGCCCTGCCTGGGAGCCCCTGCCTGGGAGCCCCTGCCTGGGAGCCCCTGCCTGGGAGCCCCTGCCTGGGAGCCCCTGCCTGGGAGCGGGCGCGCGGCCTTCCCGGGGCGGGAGCCTCGCCCAGGAAAGCGCACGCACGTCTGCGTTTGGTGAGCGAGCGGCGCCGCTCCCGCCGCGCTGGTGTTGCGTCGTACACGTGTCCACCCACGACTTGTGCCCTTTCCGTATAACATACCCAGAGTGTTTCTCTTCTGTGAAGACTTTACTAAAGTGATTAGTTTCAAATGTTTGAAGCTTTTTACCTAAGGACTTTCAAAATGGTCTGAAATTTTTATCAGATTCACTCTCAGAGAAGATGTACAAAGTTGCTGAGGGAAAGTATGATATAGATTGGGTGGACAATCCGATTGGCCCTATAATTAAGGGGAAAGGTCTAGAGGCGACCTGAGGTTGGGAGGGTGCAGTGGCGTTTCTCAAGGGCTCTACAAAGCAGCTTTGGTGCAGGTTAAGAAAACTGTAAGAGAGAAAGCACATGCCTCTGGGCAGAGCTTCCTAGCTTTTTTTTTTTTCTTTTGTCTTGTCTTTTTAGGGCCGCACCTGCAGCATATGGAGGTTCCCAGGCTAGGGGTCTAACAGGAGCTGTAGCCACCGGCCTACACCACAGCCACAGCAACGCGGGATCCGAGCCGCGTCTGCGACCTACACCACAGCTCACCGCAACGCCAGATCCTTAACCCGCTGAGCAAGGCCAGGGATGGAACCTGCATCCTCATAATTCCTAGTCGGATTCGTTTCCACTGAGCCACGATGGGAACTCCTGAGCTTCTTAGCTTTTAAGATTTCTCTTTCTCCAGTGTTCCTGTTGCGGCACAGTGGAAATGAATCTGACTAGTATCCATGAGGACGCGGGTTTGATCCCTGGCCTTGCTCAGTGGTTTAAGGATCCGGTGTTGCCGTGAGCTGTGGTGCAGTTTGCAGATGCGACTTGGATCCGGTGTTGCTGTGGCTGTGGTGTAGGCCGGCTGCTGCAGCTCCAGTTCAACCCCTAACCTGGGAACCTCCATATGCTGTGGGTGCAGCCCTAAAACAAACAAACAAACAAACAAACAAAAGATTTCTTTCTCACTGGCTTTGAGCAGCTTAGTTATGAGGAGCCTTGGGTTGGTTTTGCTATGTGTCTGCCATCCGGGCGTGTTGGGGGTCAGAGGTTGCTCACCCTTCTCCCGCTGTGGGGACTTGAATTACAGGTATGTTAGACCGCTTGAGTTTTTCCTCCAGGCCCAGCTTCATAGCTTCTTTGACTCAGTCTTTAAGTTCACTGATCTCTTCTTCCATGGTGTTTAATGTGCTATTATTTCTGTCCCGTGAACTCTTCATCTCGGAGGTTTCTCTCTCATCTCCCGCAGTCCCTTTTGGGTCTTTTACAACCCTTCCCTTCTCCCCTGGTGTGCTCAGCTGCCTTGAAAGTCTTGAGCATGTTTAGAGTCTCTGACTCATCCTTGCTGTCACCCGGCTCCATTCCGCTGGCTGATTCTCCTGTCGCAGGTCACGATTCTCTGCGTCTTCACGTCCAGTGATGTTTAACTGGGCGCTGGATGTCCTTGTCTTTCTTTGAAAAGCAGACAGGGTTGTTTTAATTGGCAGTCAAACTACTTGTGGATTGGCTTGATCCCCTTGAGGCTTGTTTTCATCCCGAGTGGCTCTCACGGCAGCTTGAAGGCTGGGTGTTCGGCAGGAACTGGGGGACTCAGCAAACGCTCGCCCTGTGCGATCTCCGGGGGCACAGCGCCTGCAGCTCCCGGCTGTTCCCGGCCTCCAGGGTCTCACGCTGTGTGCACAGCCTGGGGTGCAGCCACAGAACAGCCCTGGTTTCTGGGGCTCTTTCCTCCTGGGCCTGCAGATTCCAGCCACCCTGGCCTAATTCTCATCCCCGTCTCTGGGACTCAGTGAGAGAGCTGTGACTGACCCGCTCCCCTTCCCTGTGCCGCGGTCTGTCAGGTGCCTCTGGGCAGAGGGCTGGGCGAACTCAGGGCTCACCTCACTGATTTCCTTTCCATCCGGATCCGAGTCCAGTTTTGCCTGGTTTTCTAGTACTATGTCACGGGCAGGGCCAGACCCAGAATCTTTGTGGTTGACTTTTCCCACTACAATTGTAGACACGGTCTGCAACATTCAGAACAAACTTGGGTCACGCCATGTCCTTGCATGAGGACCTTCAGTGATTTCCCATTAAAAGTAGGACGAAAACTGCCTCACTCGGGCTCCGTCCCGCAGCCCTGCCCTGGTGTGTCCGCCTCCAGCCCAGTGTGGGGCCCACGGCCACAGGCGGTGATGGACGCACCCAGCTCCGGGGTCTCCGGGCTCTGACCGCCTCCACAGCCCTCCAGTATTCTGGGGACGTTAGTGCTGGCTGTAAAAGTCACAGCATCAGAATGCACTGGGGGAGTGGACGATGAGGTGCTGTCCTGCGCCTGCCGGGAGCCGAAGCTCTGCGTCCTGTTTGGGGTCGCATGTCTCTCCAGGACCCAGTTCTCTCCAGACACCAGGGCAGGGGACCCCACGGGGCTCCAGGAAGCGCCCTTCCTCTGGTGGGAGGGATGTGGGGGAGCTGGTCCAGCACCCCGTGGAGAAAGGCCAGCGGCCTGGACCCTGCTGGCAGGTGAGTCTCCTGGGGTGGGGAGCTGGGGCGCGGTGGCAGCGGCCCGCAGTGCTGCGGTCAGGCGCTCTGGGGCACCTCGCGCACTGTCGTTCCTGCTGTCCCTGCACTGCCCCGAGGCCTGGCGCACTCTGCGGTTTGCTCCAGAAGACGGCTGGAGTGTGGTGCCTGCCGGCCCGGGGACCCTGGTCACTGTGCGGCTCCAGTGCAGGCGTGGCGGCGCTCCCGGGTTCCTGCCAGCAGAGCACATCCGGGCCAGCTCTCCTGCCCGATTCCGACCTGCTGGAAATCTTCCAAGAAGTCCTTTCAGAGCAGTCCCGGCGGACAGTGCTGGCACAGCTGAGCTCAGTTCACTGACACCAGCGGGGTGTGACCGTCGAGCTGAGCATGGACAAGGGGCTGGAAGGCCGGGAGGGCAGGCTGCGTGGGGGCCGGCTCCCTGCCCGTGTCCTGCTGGTGGCAGGGGACGGAGGCGGGGACACCGGAGCCCTTGGCCCTGTCTGCCAGCTCTGCTCCAGGCTCGGTCCCTCCGTTCTCAGACGGTGCTCCTCAGGCAGTTGTCGCTGTCCCCCGTGGACAGACGCATGTGCGCGGTGCCTGATGGGGAGTTCGGACCCCTCACCGCGGTGGGCCCCGACGCCACCTCGGCCAGTTTGTGTGCAGTGAAGATAACAGATCTACAAGCGGGACAGCCGACGAGGTCAATGGGATGCTTAATGACACAAAACTACGTTTCGCCTCCAAGGGTACTGATTTAGAAAGGCCGCTCTTCCACCCGCATTTCTCGGAGTGATTTTATTAAACGCTTCAGATGCAGTTGATAAATTAGTCGTCAAGTACTGAGCTTGGTTTATTGGCGGATAACTGACGCCGTCGGTGTGTGGCCTTGGGGACCTCCCGCAAGTCGGGACCTGTGCCGCCAGCCCCGGCACCCCCGCCCCTGTGCCGCCAGCCTGACCACCGACCCCACGGTGAGTTTTGCCCGGTTGTGACTTAACGGAGGAGGCCGCGCAGCATATGCCCTTCCGTGTGTCGTCAGGCGCCGAGTCCCCAGCGTTCTCCTACCGCAGCTGCGCGTCCCCGCGGCCAGGCTGCTCTGTCGTCGTGCTGTGCTCATTAGGAACCTGCCTGCTCTGCTGCCCGTGCCGTTTGCTGTCACGGTGGTGCTGCGGTCGCACGGACACGGCACACACTTCTCCCGTGATGGGCTGGCTGTGGCGTTCGTGTGCTCTGGGCTGTAGCACGTCTGGCCAGGTCCGCAAACAGCTTCACAGCACGGGCGTCGGCCAGCGGGTCTCTGGGCGTCCTCTGCCACTGGCATCTTCTGTCACCTGTTTCTCTTGGGCCATTGAGCAGGGGGTGGGCACTGGATTCTGGTTCAGTGTGCAGATCCATGGTGACTGAGGGGTGGAGCACCTTTCATGTGTATTTGGCCACTCAGATGTCCTCTTTCGTGAAGTGCCTGTGCGAGACTTCTGCCCATTTTCCTGTTGGGTCATCTAACTTTCCTTGTCACTCTGTAGGAGACTTTAAAGTTATTTCCTGGAGGGAGTTCCAGGTTCTTAACCCACTGTGGCTCAGTGGGTTAAGAACCTGACTAGTATCCATAAGGATGTGGGTTCGATTCCTGGCCTCGCTCAGTGGGTTAAGGATCCGGGGTTGTTGTGAGCTGTGGTGTAGGTCGCAGATGTGGCTCAGATCTGGCATTGCTGTGGCTGTGGTGTAGGCTGGCAGCTGCGGCTCCAGTTCGACCCCTAGTCTGGCAACTTCCATTTGCCACAGGTGTGGCCCAAAGAAAGAAAGCAAAAAAGAAAGGAAGAAAATAAAGTTATTTCCTGGAAGTGATTCTTGTGTTGGATTTCTGAAATCAGATGAGCTTTCTGCCGATTACCTGTTCAGTCTCTCCCTGGTGTCTTTTGATGACCAGAAGTTTTTAGTCTTCATATCATCCTATTCATCATTTTCTCCGTTCTGCTGGTGCTTTCGCAGCAGGCCTTGTCCTTCCAGGATCAAGAAGGTAAACCCATCATTGTTCCACCTTTGACGCTGAGGCCTCTGATGATCTGGAACCCAGTCTTGTGTATGATGTGAGTTAGGGACAAAATTCACCTTTCCTCTGAGACCCAGCTGGCCCAGCCCCATTTACAGAAAAGGCGATCCCTTCCCCACTGAGTGGAAGCAGCACCTTTATCAGGTAATCATATATTTGCGGGTCTGTTTCTGGCCTCTGTCTTCTGTTCCGTTGGTCTGTCTGTCATTGGATCAGCGCCTTGTGTCGTAATTGCTGTGGCCCTAAAGCACCTGCAGAGCTCCCTGTGTAGTCCCGGCAGAGCTTGGCTTGTTCCAGGCCCTTCGCATTTGCTTACACATTTAGAGCTGATTTAGAAATCACTGGCAGCGGGAGCTCGTTCTGGACACTGGGAGACTGAGATGTGGCAGGCGGAGGACACACGAGGCAGAGCAGTACTCTGGCTTAATTCCTGACTCTGCTGCCAGCTGGACGCCGCAGCCCTCTGTCTGTCCAGTGAGGTCCCGGGACCCATCCCCATCGTACAGACTTCCTGTGGGGATGAAATGAACTAGCATACATGATGCTCTTAGATCAGTACCTGGCACCTAATAAAGAGCTACGTAACTGGTAGCCGCTGTGGTTGTTAGCATTACTATTGCTGTTTCAGTTGCATTTCCGGTGTAAGTGGAAACTGGGAGTGGGTAAAATGGCCTAGAAGGACTGGGTAGAGGAAAGAGCCTAGGATGGGTCCTAAAGGACATGACAAGGTCAGTGGTGGAGAAAGGGCATCCAAGGAGAAAAACTCTCCATTTAGATTGAAATTCAATTCTAAAACAGAAGGACCCAGGAAGACTGAACGAATTAAAAGAGGTGAATTATTTTCTCAGGTAGATACTAAGAAAAAAGAAAACTAGTATGGGAATACTAACATCAGACAAAACAATTCAAAGTGAAAAACAACTTTAAAAAAAGAGAACAAAGCAGGCACCAAAAACAAAGCCTCACATCTGTAAAGCAAAATTAGATGGACTACAATAAAAGTGGGCAAGTCCTGTTGGGGAAGAATATAATTCACCTTTTGCAGAAACTAGGAGATCAAGCTGATGAGAAATAGAGTAAGTTCACAGAATATTTGAATTATAAAGCAGACAACTTAAATCTGATATCCTAAAATCATATCTCCAGTTGTTTGTCTGTCTATCTATCTATCTATCTATCTATCTACATATCAATCTATCTGTCTACATTTTTGCACCCAATAGAGAGTATGGAATATTTTCCCCCAAAAGAACATGGAGTAGTCACCAAAGCTGGCAATCTCACGCTCCAGAAATGCAGTTCCTACAAATTAAAAATACATTTATAGCATACAGATCACATCTACTCTCAGCAGTATAATTAAGTAGAAGTCAGTCACAAAAAGACAATAAAAATAATCTGTACATTTGAAAGTTTAAAACTATATTTCTAAATAATCCATAGGTCAAGGAGAAAATTAAGACAGAAATTATAATATCATTTAGAACTGTTTAGCAATTATAGCGCTACCTATTAACATCAGTGGGATAGAGTCAAAGTAGTTCAGAGAAAAATCTGTAGTATTAAATGTATATATTATAAAAAAGAAAAGTTGGAAAATATGGGAAATAAACTTTAGACGCAAGGTAGGGGAAACAGAACAGAATAAACACAAATTAAGGTTAAGGACAGGGAGTTCCTGTCGTGGCTCGGTGGTTAACGAATCCAACTAGGAACCATGAGGTTGCAGGTTCGATCCCTGGCCTCACTCAGTGGGTTAAGGATTCGGCTTTGCTGTGAGCTGTGGTATAGGTCGCAGTTGAGGCTCGGATCCTGCGTTGCTGTGGCTGTGGTGCAGGCCGGTGGCTGTAGCTCTGATTGGACCCCTAGCCTGGGAACCTCTACATGCTGCAGGTGTGGCCCTAAAAATACAAACAAAAAACCCAAATAACTCCAAAATCTTAGTGGCTTTAAAAATGCAAAATTTCTTTGTTGCTTATATTAGATGCCCACTGCAGTTTGGCTTTGTTTGGTTCTGTGTGTTTTCACTCCAGGAGCAGGTTGTTGGAGAGTCCCTCCACGGAACCCTGGGGGTCTCGTGGCAGAGAGGAGACCAGGCAGTGCTTCTTCTAAGCAGCACGCTTTGCTCTCGCGCGTTCATTGGCCAACGCGCACCACAAGGCCAGGCCTGACGTCAGTGTTGAGGGTGTGGATGGTGCCCCCACAAGGAGGGCAGCAGGAACCTTAGACTTAATTGGTCTACCACACAGGGTACAGGACGTAGGAGCTACTCTGGTCATTCTGCAAAGCCAGCACAACTGGTACCAGCACAGGATTATCGGCCAGTTCAATTTACAAACAAATGTGGAAACTTCCTACATAAAATTTCAGCAAATTGAATCCAGTAGTTTTTTGTTTGTTTTTTAAAACTGCATCCTTGGAGTTCCCATTGTGGCTCAGTGGTAATGAACCGACTAATATCCATGAGGACATGGGTTCGATCCCTGGCCTCGCTCAGTGGCTTAAGTATCTGGTGTTGCCGTGAGCTGTGGTGTAGGTCCCAGATGTGGCTTGGATCATGTGTTGTTGTGGCATAGGCCGGCAGCTGCAGCTCCAATTTGACCCCTCGGCTGGGAACCTCCATATGCCACAGGTATGGCTCCCCCCAAAAAGAAAGAAAGAAAGAAAGAAAGCATCCTTATGAAGTGAGTTTTATTCAAGGAATGTAAGGATAGTTTAACATTCAAGAGTTTTCCACTTATGTCAGCATTCATTCATTCAACAGTTATTTTCTGAGATTCTGCTTCTTCTAAGGACTGTTCTGGGCCTTGCGACAAACCGGTGAACAAAACAAAGTCCCTGCCTTCCTGGGGCTTACACTGCGGTAGAGGCATATCACGGTCACAGCAGACTGTGCTCATTAACAGAGTAAAGAGTAAAACTGCATGATCATTGGGAGTTCTTATTGTAGCTGAGTGTGTTAAGAACCTGACTAGTATCTGTGAGGATGCCAGTTTGATATCTGGCCTCGCTCAGTGGGTTAAGGATCAGGCATTGCTGCAGGGTGTGGTGTAGGTTGCAGATGCAGCTCAGATCCAGCATTGCTGTGGCTGTGGCTTAGACTGGCAGCTGCAGCTCTGATTCGACCCCTAGCCCAGGAACTTCTGTATGCCACAGGTGCAGCTCTAAAAAGAAAACGAACAGAAAGCAACAACAATAAAACATGATTATCACAACAGAGGCCAAAGGAGCACCTGACAAAATTAAGTCCCCATTTTGGTTTTTTTTATTGAAGTATAATATTATAGTATAGTGTAAGTATTAATACTATATGTGTTATAACATAAATACAATATTTATATGTTACAAGTGTACATTATGATGGTTTGTAATTTTTAAAGGTTATGCTCCATTTATAGTTATTAGAAAACATTATCTATATTCCTCATGTTATACAATACCTCCTAGAGCTTATTTTTTATTTTTATTTATTTATTTATTTATTTATTTTAGGACCGTACCTATGGCATATGGAAGTTCCCAGGCTAGGGGTCCAAGTTGCACCTGCAGCTGCTAGCCTACCCCACTGCCACAGCAATGTGGGATATGAGCTGCATCCGCAGCCTGTACTACAGCTCACGGCAATGCCAGATCCTTAACCCTCTGAGTAAGGCCAGGGATTGAACTTGTGTCCTCATGGATACTAGTCGGGTTTGTTACTGCTGAGCCACAACGGGAACTCCCCCGTAGCTTATTTTATACACAATAGTTTATATCCCTTCACCCCTCCCTACACTGCCCGTCCCACTCCCCCTCCTCCTCCTGGAAACCACTAGTGTGTTCTCTGTGAGACGGCTTCTGCCCTTCCCACTGTAAAGTTCTATGGAAGAGTTCAACATTAGCAATACCCCCGCTGCAACCAAGAATAAGACAAAGATGTTCCATATCTTAGCAATTATGTAACATTGTTTTGATGATTCTGGCCAGCACTATAAGGCAAGAAAAATAAATTCAAAGACTTGTAGGAGTTCCTGTCATGGAACTGCAGAGACGAATCTGACTAGGAACCATGAGGTTGTGGGTTCGATCCTTGGCCTCGCTCAGTGGGTTAAGGATCCGGCGTTGCCGTGAGCTGTGGTGTAGGTCGCAGATGCAGCTTGGATCTGGCATTGCTGTGGCTGTGGTGTAGGCCAGCAGCTGTAGCTCCGTTTAGATCGCTAGCCTAGGAACCTCCATATGCCACAGGTGCGGCCCTAAAAAGCAAAAAAATAAAAAATAAAAATAAAAAAGACTCGTAGAGGAAGAAACCAAAAATCATCCTTTACAAATGATACTGTCACCTAACTAGAAATGCCACAACATATCAGTCATGTGGCCAGGCCTGACTTTTAGAACTGATGGAGTTCATGGATCAACACCAAAGTAATAAGATGGGTTTTCTCTGGGGAGGGAGGTAAGACTAGAATTTTAGGTAATGATCAATAGGGATTTTAGATTTATGCTTAAAATTTTTAAATGAGAAAATATTTCATGAATTGTGCACTAAAACTGCAAGGTCTATAAATTGGAAGCTATATGCCTTTCAGCCTGTGCCATCTCATTGGCTCGTATTTGGAATACATGACCTGTTTATTTATCCAAACGGTATTACCGACTGCCTGCCATGTGCCTGGTACCGCTTATCACAGTGTTCATGTAATTCCAGTGTACAGTTACTCCCGCGCTGTACAGAAGGGTGAAGTGACTCGGTGAGCTGTGACGTCTGCACGGTGTCCTTGTGACGCTGGCACACAGGCTTTACTGCAGAAGGAGGAGAACCTCGCCCAGCTCGGAAGAGCGGGGCTGACTCAGTCAGGCGGTGTGAACCACCACACCTGCGGCAGGCAGAGCTGGGCTGGACACAGAGCGGCCCTGAAGTAGACTTCAACAGATACCTGCTGAGAAGTGAGGCTGAGCGTGGCCTCCTCACTCGTCTCTTACCCGTCTTGGGTGCTCACCCAGTTTCAGAAGCAAACGCGAGAGCAGTCGGCTCCCGGGCGGGGCGGAGCCCTGACCTCTGTTTGTCGCGTAGCAGAGCTGGGCTCGACGGATGCCCGGGGCAAGCGGGGAGGGAGGCAAGCCTGCCGGGGGGCACCTCGGCCTTTAGTCATCTTTAGCTCTACTTTTTTTTGCACCGTGTCAGTTTTTTTCGGTCTGAAACCATATCAAGCTGTCAGGAGCCGCAGCTGTAGCGTAAAGGACATTTCTATGCCATTTGAGAGTGAGCTGCTGTGATGACACCCTTCCATCCTGAATCCAGCGAATTTCTTACAAATGAATACGTTTTCCTCCATAGCAGTAATACAACCATCAGAATTAGGAAATTAACACTGACACGGAGCTCCTGTCGTGGCTCAGTGGTAACGAACCCGACTAGTATCCATGAGGGCTCCGGTCCCATCCCTGGCCTCGCTCAGTGGGTTAAGGAGCTGTGATGTAGGTCTCAGATGCGGCTCAGGTCTGGCGTTGCTGGGGCTGTGGTGCAGGCCGGCAGCTGCAGCTCCAGTTCAACCCCTAGCCTGGGAACCTCCATATGCCGTGGGTGCGGCCCTAAAAAAAGCAAAAAAAAAAGGAATGTCTTCATAAACTGTATCTATTTTATTCATTGAAATGCAACATTAATTTCACAAAGGAATGAGTAAGTGGATAATATAAAATTTTTGATTCAAATCAGCACAGTAAATGAATTTGATTAGGGCTAGTCTTTGAAAAGTGTCCCGCGTCCCTTTTTGGTGAGTCCCGGTGGTCAGATGCCAGCGAGTTGGCCCACCCCTTGTGGTCATGGTTGCTAACGCTGCGCCTGGAATCCTGAACACTCCGTGTGACAAGTGACAGCCTCCCCTGCGCTTGTCGCCTCACACTTCCCACACTGACCCTTTTTGGTTACTGTTCTGCCCACTCACGTGGCCTCGCAAGCTCGCCCAGCATTTCACCCCCATCTGCTCGGCATTTCGGGCTCCAGAAGGCCTGTGTCATTTCAGACGCAGAAAGTCGGTTCTCTGTGCTCTGCCAGAAGAGTTGCACGTGGACTTTGCTGGAATTGAGTCCAGGACAGACGGGCACCTAGATTTCTTCTGTTTGGCCACATTTCTTCTGCCCAGAGAGGTATATGCAAGGGTACTTAGACCGCAGGAGTTGTGAGGCCTTGGCTGCCCTCCAGGACTGTGACATCTGGCCGCGAGCTCATGAACCGTGACACTGGGAGCAGTCTCGGTGCCGCCTCCAGCTCTTCTCAGGTCCTGGGAGGTGGTCGCGCCTCGGCGACCTCACGGTGACATGGGCTGATGGGGCGGTGTTTTGAGGAGGCGCTGCAGGCTCTGCAAACTCCTCCTTCCTGTTCTCAGGAGGCTCTGTAAACAGCGGCAGACCTTTCATTAAGGAGCAGCCGGGCCGGCCTGCCCCAGGCCGCGCCGGGTCAAGCAGGCTGTGGCCTAAGGCCTGCCCCCGCCCCATTCCTGGCTGCACCCTTGGTCTTCCAGCTGACCCGGCCCACTTGGGGATTCTGTGTGCGGTTTCTTTGAGAAAAGAAAGGGCTGCTGCTTTAAATTTGTAGGACATGCTAGGTCCATAGCTGGGGAGTGAGGATAATACTCCTGGGGTGACTGCCGTGGGGTGGGGGCAGCGGGTGGCTGACCGGGAAGCACAGCTGATGAGGATGGAGCGGGGTCGGGAGGGGGCTGTGGGCCAGGCAGCCCCCCACCCCATGCCGCCCCCTTTCAGTGCAGAACTCAGGCAGGTCCCACAATTCTAAACTCGAGCCTGGCCTTCCGGGTTGTTTGAAGGGAGGGGAATATTAGGTCCATGGTGTAAAGACCTTCATGTGTGCTCCCGCCCCAGCCCTGCCGCTGTTCATTTCTTCCCTGGCCAGAAAACCAGGGCACAAGGCTATTTGCGCTCATGCAGCCCATCACCCCATGCCTCCGGACCAGGGGTGACCAACGGGCCTGGGTTCTCCACCTGGGTTTCCCCCACAGTTGGCCTTTTCCCTTGATGTGACTTTATGGCAGGTATTCTCAAGGCCTGGTCAGTTTAAAGGGGGGACCAGTTCACTGAGGAGCAAGTACAGGCTTTAAAAAGTAGATGATGTGAAGTTCCCTTCGTGGCTCAGTGGTTAACAAATCCGACTAAGAGCCATGAGGCTCTTAGCCATGAGCTAAGAGCGGGTGCGACTCCAGATAAAGGCAAAAAGACAAAAAAAAGTAGATGATGTGGAGTTTTGGGGTTTCTTTGGCTTTTTTTTAGGGCCTCACCCGTGGCATATGGAGGTTCCCAGGTTAGGGGTCTGATTGGAGCTGTAGCTGCCGGCCTACACCACAGCCACAGCAACGGCAGATTTGATCCACGTCTGTGACCTACACCACAGCTCATGGCAACACCGGATCCTTAACCCACTGAGAAAGGCCAGGGATCGAACCCACAACCTCATGGATCCTAGTTGGATTAGTTTCCACTGCACCACAACGGGAACTCCTAGATGCTGTGGTTTTAAAACTGCATGCATTTTTATGCATTCATTTCCCCATGACTGCACTTCACTGTATGTGGATTTTTATTTAGGAAGGAACAGTTAACAAAGTCTAAACTCTAGTAGTGGTTTTGTTTTGGCGGTGATGTGCGTTCTCCAGTTCTGCAGGTGGGAGGAAGCTACAAACATGGAAAAGGAGACTGTTCCGGGGTTGGGCTTTGAGGTTTCAGTCTGAACTCATGGTTTTACAGATAGACATGCAGACATGGACAGAAATACACGTATACATGTGCTCAAATGCAAGTGTGGGTGTACGTACCAGTTTCTTAGCTCTGACCATGGGAAGGGCCGCTTAGCAGTGAGCACCCCTTGTGTCCAGCTCTTGGTGTTTAAGCACCATTCTTCAGTGAAAGGAACCAGGGTTCCTTGAAGCAAAGACTGCTTCCTGGATTGGAGCAGGGAAAGCACAAAATGAGCCTGGAACGTTCTTTTTTACACCAGAAAATGAGGAAGGGCTCGATACATGATGAGGACTTTCCAGAAGGACCCAGGTGCCAGCTTGAAGGGAGGCAGGACGTAAGGAAAAAGGAAAAGAGTCAGATGTTTGTGGAATATAAGCTGTTGTAAAACAGAAAATCCATTGAGTGCATCCTGACTCAGGTAAATGACTTTACAGTGAGTCGGGAGAAGGGAAGCGCTTCCTTACAGGCACGTGGAGGAGGACCGGCGCCGTGAGACAGCTGCCCGTAGATGCTGGAATGCGGGAGGCCGGCGTGATGCGGGGCAAGATGCACGCACAGGGCCGGACCTGCCACTGGAGCGGAGAAGCCTGGCACCCGGAGCCAGCGCCTCCAGTGCTGCAGTGACCGCCATCTCCTGCAGGGCCGGGCCCCGGAGGACACTTGGGGGACACGGGTCACCCCTGGAGTGTTCCTGCCAGGCCACTGAGGAACATCAGGCAGCCGAGATGAGAGGCGGTCCCTGAAATAATGGCTGATGTCTGGGTCCAGAAACCAGAGAAAGGCTGGGAGCTTTTAGACACGATGACTAAGCATCCTGAATTGACCCCTGGACGGGGAGGCAGCCAGAAAGGACGTTGCTGATGAACTGGGACTCGTCACCTCCCTGGTTTTGAGAGCTGTGCTCTGGTTGTGAAAGAGAATGTGCCTGGGCTTCAGCAGTGCACACCCGGGGTTTAGGAGAGAGGCTCCAACTTCACCCCAAATCGTTTGGGGAAAGGGGTGTGTGTGTGTGTGTGTGTGTGCGTGCGTGTGTGTGGAGAGAAGGCTGACGGGGGGAGGGGGAGGGAGAGAATGCCACTCAAGCAGCATTTAGACAGTCGGCCAATCCGGGTGAAGGGGGTACAGGAGTTCCTTTTGCTATTTTTGTAACTTCCTGCGAGTTTGAAGTTACATCAGAATTAAAACTTGCCCTGAAAGGATGGCACACGTGGCTCTGAGAAACGCGTGGTTTTAGTGCCAGGGAAAGAACAGCTTCGCCTCTCTGAGCCCGGCCGCGCTGCTCCCATCTTCCCATTGGGCCGGAGCCCCCGGGCGGGACGGGCGAGACTCAGGGGCACCGGGGCCCGCCAGTGTCGCAGCCTGACTCTGCCTCCGCTCCACCTGTGCACTGCGGCCTCGCTGGCAAACGGTGCTGCTTCGGGACTTTGTGGGCAGGGGCGCGGAAGGGCACGAGGGGCCTTGGGGCTAAGCCGCATCCTTACACCCTTTGCGCGAGCTGTGTTCTTGCAAAATGTCAGTTCTTTTTCAGAGAACTGACGCCAGGTTGCAGTTGTTTCTGGGGCAGTGTCTGTCCAGGGAGCTGTAGCTGGGTCAGCCCGGGAGCCAGCCCAGGCCCGCCAGCTTTCGCAAACACGGCTTTCGTGGGACGGTCACCCAGTGCTTTGCTTTGACCTCAAGTGCTCCTTGCGGTTTAAAAGCGGCTCGGTTTGGGGCGGTGGCTGGTTACCTAAGGATAACTGCTTCCTGATACTCAATGCTTCGGGTGCTCACCTGCTCATTCAAGACATACGTGTTTACAGGAATAAAACATTTTAAGAAGGCAGCACGTTTCATTGTAAAAAGTATTTTTTCCGAAGTTCCATTGTGACTCAGTGGAAATGAATCCAACTAGGAACCATGAGGTTGTGGGTTCGATCCCTGGCCTCACTCAGTGGGTTAAGGATCTGGCATTGCCATGAGCTGTGGTGTAGGTCGCAAATGTGGCGTTGCTGTGGCTGTGGCTTAGGCTGGCGGCTATAGCTCCGATTAGACTCCTAGCCTGGGAACCTCCACATGCCGCGGGTGCGGCCCTAAAACAACAAAAGACAAAAAAAAAAAAGGTATTTTTTCCTTTACCACCGCTAGTTTAACAGAAAGCAAATTCCCAAAGGCCCGAGGCCTTCATTTTCAGCCTTGGTAGCTCCGAGAGCAGTTTCTGGAGCCTCGCTCTGCCTGCTAAATAATTCACGCTCTCAGCAACAGCAGGCTAAAGGTCTGCCCTGAATTATGGATGCGGCTGCCGCGGCGCTTTGTGTTAAGTATACTGTGGGTCTCGGGAGCTTGAGGGAGACTCGCCTTTGTCAGCCTGTGGACTGGGATCTCTGCAGAAAGTGCACTAATTTGCCTCCTTGGGAGCGCGGGCTAAGGAACAATGTCTCTGTGTGTGGCCCGAGCCTTTGCCTGGGGCCCCAGGGGCTGTGCCGGCTGACCTGGTATGGATTCGGAGGGGTGGTTTGCGGTGAATGGTTGGAAGTATTTGGTTAGATGGCATCACAGTGGCTCTTATCAGCTCTACCCAGGTAAAGTCCTCCCGTCTGTGCCGCGGCGTGGTTGGCGGGGGCAGACAGACCGTGCGGTCTTCAGGTATGTGCGCCGGGGCCAGGCCGAGCCGCGGCTGGGCCCTGTTAGAGGCCCTCGAGGTGCGACTTCAACGGTTCCAGGGCTTGAGGTGGTGGTTTGGATGCGCTGTTCTGGTGAGATAAGGGGCTAAAGCCGTGAGTTAGAAAATCAGCTGTAACGTTTTATTGCTGAGACGTCACTGAATTTATTTATAACACGTAACCCAAGTGATCCGATAGTAAGGTGGCAGCTTTTCTCGTTGAAACAGACCAGAAACTTTCTCACTTGCAAAAAAAAATAAATAAATAAAAATAAAAATAAATGGAGTTCCCATCATGGCACAGCAGAAACAAATCCTACTAGGAACCATGAGGTTGAGTGTTCGATTCCTGGCCCTGCTTAGTGGGTTAAGGATCCGGTGTTGCCGTGAGCTGTGGTGTAGGTCGTAGACATGGCTCAGATCCCGCGTTGCTGTGGCTGTGGTGTAGGCTGGCGGCTGTAGCTCCAATTAGACCCCTAGCCTGGGAACCTCCATATGCCGCGGGTGCGGCCCTAAAAAGACCAAAAAACACAAAAGCTTTCTCACCTGGAAAGCATTTTTCTTGGCTCAATAGATGAATTGAAAGGAAAAAAAGAGCCCCAGCAGTGACAGCAAAACCCAGGAGGCAGTGACACTTCTCTGCAGTGAAGCTGTGAGGCGGGGGCACGGCGTCTGCCCCGAGTAGCTCTCTCTCCGGGTGGAGGACGAGCCACGGATTTACCCAAGCATCTGCCTCCCCAGAGGGACTCGGGCAGCGGCCCAGACGGTCACATGCATGCCCTTGCTGCCGGGGTAGGTAGGAGTCCCGGCGTCTGGAGGAATTTCATTTCAGTTCAAGGTCAGTCTTTCCGTAAATGTGCGTTCTGGTCCAGGGCAATTGCAGAGTGAGCGTAAAGGGGCGTGACTTATGGAATTCAGGATTTGACAGTGGACACCAAGGCCCAGGTGACTGTCCCTGTGTGTGGTCACACGGAACAGCCGAGATTCTGCTGTCCCCAAGGGGCCCTGCGCCCACCACGTGGCTCTCCGCCCTTCTCCTGCAAGGGTTTGCACCTGAGGGTCCAGCGGGTCTCAGGATGTGGGGACCTCTGTGTGGACGCGTCTCATGGGGCCCTGACCGTGTCTCCTTCCCCCCAGGAGCGCGTGCTTCCCGAGGTCTGGCCGTCGTGGGTCACTCAGTGTGGCCTGGCCCTGGAGCTGCTCCTTCCGGATCCTTGCTGTCCACTCGCTGAGCTCTCCTGGCGTCTGAGTTGAGGCCCAGGGAGCGGGCGTTCGGGTCCCAGCGGCCACAGGGTGGGAGCGTTTCCCACCGGTGGGGGAGGCCCGGAGCCCACGGCAGGGTAACCTTCTGACTTGGTCTCAGGGCTTGTGTCCCCTTGGCCGAAGCAGGGGTTTTCAGAGCCTCCTGAAAGAGGCTCTGCAGGCAGCCCGCGGCCCGGCCCAGCCCCTCCGCGTCTGTCCCCCCACCCCCACCTGCCCCTCCTCGGGCCCAGAGCATTCTTCTGTGCCCCTCAGAGTCCAGGGCACCCACCAAGGAATCCGTGTAGGTAGACCTCACACGAGGGCCGGGGGTTCCTTTTTTGGCTATGCGTGCGGCATGTGGAAACTCCCAGGCTGGGCACTGAACCCGAACCACAGCAGGGACAACACCAAGTCCTTAACTGCTAGGCCACCAGGGAACTGCTCCTTTAAAAGAATTTTTTTTTAAGTTTCTTTATCAATCAGACTTTTAAGATTTCAGTTGCTGATTTGTGAGCCTTAAAAATCTGCATTTGCCAAGTCTTATAAAAACGAGTTAGTATACGGGTCTGCTCTCCCCTAAAACGTGTATGCGGTCAGCCTTCACTCTTCTGCGCAGCCCAGCACGGGGCAGGGCGGGTAGAGCCACACGGAGGGTGCTGAGCGCTGGGCAGGAGGTGCCGGCTGGGCGGGAAGCCCGCTGCCCCCCGCCTCCCCCGTCCTGTGTGCACTGGCTGCCAGGAGGAGGCGGGAAGTATACGTTGTTCCACTCGTTGCGTGTTGGAATCCAAACAGCTTTCGTTTCAGAAATAAAGCTCCGACACCCTTGGTGGGTTCAGCTGCTCCGCCTGCTGTTTGCCCCCTGCGCTCATAGTTCAGGCCACCAGCACCCCGAGCAGAGCTCAGGGCCGCCCTCCACACACAGCCGGAGGGGCCAGGGAACGACAAAAGTTCCTCCTTGACATTCCCTTGTTAACCGTGTTCTCCAGGGTAAAGTCCACACTGCCTGTGCCCACCACCGGCCCTGCTCTCCCGGCCAGCTCTCCCGCCCCCTGGCACGCAGCCCTGCCCAGCCACACTGGCTGTGAGCTCTGTTTCTCGTGCCACAGGGCCTTTGCACCTGCTTGTTCCCGCGTGGAAGGCTTTTCTCGCTTTTCTCAGGTTGGCTGACTTTCTGCTTGTCCCTCCACTCTCAGTTTGACCATGACCCTCGAGGGAAAAGAGCTGAGGGAAATGTCTTGGTGCTCCTTCTTCACAGAGTGTTTGCAAAATAGACTGTTTCATTTGTGTGGCGCCCCCATGCCCCGTTTATCAACACGATGTGTCGGAGTGCCCGGTCGCCTCTGTTTAGACCCATCTGCTCCTGACTCGGGTTTGGACCTAGATTCGCGTCAGCCCAGCATGGGGCCCCCTGGTTGGGGGCGTTTCAAGTCCCTCCTGGGTGACGGATCATAGGTTCCTTCCCCTTCTTTCTGGTTTATTGCTCTGTTTTCATATTGATGTGTGGGTGCCCTTAAATATAAAGGAAGTTAGTCCTTCATCTCTGTGACAGTTCCATCTCTCCCACAGTTTCTTGTCTTCTGATTTAGCTTCCAGAGTTTTTACATACAGGGTTTTTGTTTGTTTGTTTTTTGTTTTTAGCCATAATGACTCGCGACCTCATATTAGTTTCGGGTGTAAAACGCAATAGTTGAGAATGTGTCTGTCTCGTGAAACGACGGCCCCAGGGAGTCCAGCTGACGCGTGTCACCACACAGGGACAGAACTTTTTGTCTCGTGATGAGGGCGTTGGAGATCTACTCTCTCAGCAGCTTTCAGCGCAGCTCAGCCCTTCTGCTCTCATCGCTGGGCTGTGCGTCCCATCCCCGGACTGAGTTAGCACCTGGCCGGTGTGTCTCTTTGGCCCGTTCACCCCTCGCGCCCACTGTCTCTACACCATCTGTTCCCCCAACGCAGATTTCACGCTGTACTCTGGGCGTGAGCCTTCGGGGTCTCCTCAGAAAACTGTCCCATGCTTTTTTCTAGCGTTTCTCTAGTTATTTGTTTCATTTGTTTATTTTCTTTTTACAGCTGCATCTGTGGCATCTGGAAGTTCCTGGGCCAGGGGTCGAATTGGAGCTGCAACTGCAACCTAGGCGACAGCCACAGCAACCCTGGATCCTTAACCCACTGATCGAGGCCAGGGATCGAACCTGCAATCCTCACAGAGACAACATCCAATCCTTAACCCCCTAAACCACAGCGGGAACTCCCCATTTCATCTTTCACATTTAAATCTTTGGTCCGCGTGGGGCTTATTCTGTGTACTAATTACTCTTCAGATGGTTGCCCAGCTGACTCTGCCCCATGTATCAAACGGCCTGTCTTTCTCTGCACCGTCTCCCGGCCCCGCTCAGGACGCGGTGTGGTGTGACGCTGCCGAGGGCTGGCCCCGCATCCTTGCCCCGTTGTGTGTGGTTTTCCAGCATGTCGTGTTCAGTTTCCCAGGCGAGTCCTGTGCTCCGTCTGGCTCTAAGGAGACCGCTGCTGGCAAGTGTCCTGGGGGTTTGTGTTGATTTAGGGAGGATGAGCATCTGTGGTTGCTTGAGCCCTTGTTGCCCCAGTCACTGGACACAAACCAAACCTAAGGATGGGCCCCCCCACCCCAGGGAGACAGCGTGAGCGCAAGCCTGCCTCTGGGTGTCTGTGGGCGCCAAGAGTTGCTTCCTGTCCCTTACTCGCGGAAAGGGGGCTTTCCCCGTGGGGAAGTTCTGTGTGTCGGGTCTAAGCTTCCAGATGGTTCCCTGATGCGCTCGTACAGCTGCCCAGCTCCCTCGTCTCGGCCACTGACCGGGCTCCGCGATACCGGCCTCGCGCCCACGTGTGTTTACCCGCTCTGAGCCCTGCGGCTTGAGGACGAACTCGGGGTCCTGGCCTCCCGTGGTCCCCAGGGAGGGCTGCTGGTAGTTCTGCTACACCATTTTCTTCTCAGCAACAGCTCACACAGCGCTGGTTCCCAGTGAGCCTTAGAAGTTAGGACTGGCCTTCTCCAGCTTAGGTGACTTCTGAATCGAATTTTTTTCTCCAGTAGTTACTCAGTTATTCCCTGGTCTTCTCTTTTCTAATCTAAATGATTAGAGACGACCTAGAACTGACGGAATGACTTCTGCCATCGGAGGCTTCTCTATACCACAGTCGGCTTCTGGGATCCGGTCCGAGCAGATCCTGGTTCTGCTTTCCGGGCCCGGAAGCCCACGTTTCTCTGGATCAGTGGCTGCCCACAGCCTCCTGCCCGTCATCCGAGCACCTGTGGACGCAGGGCCTCTGTCCCAGCAGGGCCAGCTGCCCTTCTCTGCCCCCCGGACCAGTCTCCCCGACCCGGCCCCTCGTCCCTAATGAGAGGCATTGTCAGCGGTCAGCCTAAAGCCGGGGCTGCTTGAGGAGGCCTCCGACTCCTCCCTCACTGCCAGGCAGTGACCTGAAAGGGCAGCACAGGAACGTGTGGAAGTCAGCCGTGCTTCCCAGAGCCACCGCCAGCGCCACCAGCTTAGTGTTGTCCTTGCTGTCCCCGCCCGGCTGGCTGAGACTGGCCGGGCCGCCTTCATTTTAGGGTGGGGGAGGGGGCCCCCGGGGGCCGAGTGGCCGTTCGTTCCTGCTCCTGGCTGGCCTCGTCCCTTCCTCTCGGGTTTCAGGGGCAGGCTGCCCTTGCGGGGACCCTGCTCACAGGAGAAGGGCGAGGGTGACCTGGGTTCCCACGACCCGCCCCCCCACTGCCTTATGAGGGAGAGCAGTCACTGGGCGCTTACTTACACCGTGATGGAACCAGAGGCATCTAGAGCCGGCTTGTAGATGCGGGAACAAAGCCCCGGGAAAGGCCTGCTGTCCCCACATTGGGGTGTCACGCTGGCACGTGGTCACACGCTCACGTGACGCCTAAAGATGGTGCGTTGAGACTGGGCTGCACGCAGGACAGCGTGAGCGCGAGACTCCCGCCGAGACGGGCGGCACCCCCAGGCCCTGGGAGCCCGCCGTGCCCCCTTCACTCCGCTCGCCCCGCACGCGGCCTCTCCTCCGAGGCCCCCCCACCTCAGCTGGACTCGCTGCGAGCTCCCGGTGCACCCCCGGCCGTGACCTGGGGCGGGCATCCTCGGCGAGTGGCCGTGGGCGCCCATCAGTTCTCGCCCCCGGCCCGGGGAGGGCGGCCCGGGGAGGGCGGGAGGGGCCGGGCCCGCAGGCGAGTGAGGTTCGTGCCGCCCGCAGAGCTGAACGGCGCCGACCTGAAGGACTGCGTGAGCAACCACAGCCTGAGCAGCAATGCCAGCCTCCCCAGCGTGCAGAGCTGCCGTCGCCTGCGCGAGCGGAGGGTGGCCAGCTGGGCCGTGTCCTTCGAGCGCCTTCTGCAGGATCCGCTCGGCGTTCGATACTTCTCCGTGAGTAGGGCGGGCAGCTCAGACCCCAGGACGGGGCCGGGCCGGGCCGGGCGGGCGTCTCTCCGTCCCGCGCCTGCCCCGGGCGCTCGAGGCCGCGGGGCTCAGGAAGCCCGTCTCCGCAGCGCGGAGCGGCAGAGCTTCTTGTAAGAGCGTGCAGGCAGCCAGCTGCGCGCGAGGCCAGCGGTCAGGGAGAGACGCTCGGCTCCTGGGAAAGCAGCGGCGGAGGCCGAAGCGGTCCCCAGCCTGGAGCTTTGAGTTTGTCTTTCAGGCAAATTCTGGGTTCGTGAAAGGTGACCGTAAGAAAAAAGTGGCAGAGCAGGAATCGCAGGCCCCCAGAGCCGCGCTGCGGGAGCCTTTCCTGAGACCGTGTCAGGGCTGATCGATGGTTCCTTCTTAGGATTTTCTGAGGAAGGAATTCAGTGAAGAAAACATCTTATTCTGGCAGGCCTGTGAATATTTTCATCATGTTCCTGCACATGACAAAAAGGAGGTACGTTTCTTTGGGCTAGGGAGTGGGCGTGGCTAAAGGGCAGGCTGATTGCATCAGGGGCGTGGCTAAAGGGCAGGCTGATTTCATCGTGGGCTTGCATCTAGAGCGGTTTGAAAAGTCCTGTAAAAATATTTTCACACGATGGAAAAAATTTTCTTTTTTCAGAATAAGTTTCTTATTTAAATATATGTGATATTTAATTTTGCCTAAGCGTAGTTTACATAAATGCCTTTAGCCCTGAAGTTCTTATCAGCTCATGTGCTGCCACGCAGCGTGGAGAAGGGAATTTGAGAAAATCCTGGCTAAAGAGCATCCTAAGAGTATCTGTGCATTCAGCCCCCTCGCAGAGAAGCCCTGGCCGGTGCCAGTTGCTGGTCCCTCAGTGCTGCTGGGCCTCGTCCCCGCTTCACAGAGACCACACTGCGTGGACACTGCACCCGGGGGCCCAAAACAGGAGCACAGCCCAGCTCTCTGGGGCATCCAGTTGCCCTCTGAAAAAATTTGGAGAGGAGCCTATGTACTGAAGTTTCACACTGGCTGATATTTTTATTTATCATTCAAGCAAGAAATATTTATTGGGCCCCAAGAGAGTGTACCTCCGGTACCTGCAACCACGTCAGGCATTTGGAATCCACGGGTGCAAGAGGCGGGAAAGGTGCGTGGTGCACGTGTGGCGCTCACACGAGTGTCCTGTCAGCTCTCCTGCAGGGCCCGCGAGATCTTCAGCAAGTTCCTGAGCAGCAAAGCCACCACTCCGGTCAACATCGACAGCCAGGCCCAGCTGGCCGACGACATCCTCAGCGCCCCCCACCCCGACATGTTCAAGGAGCAGCAGCTCCAGGTGACAACCCGGGTGCGGGCGGAGGACTTGGGCCCCCGCAGGTGCCAGACTGAGAGGACGGGGCTGACGGCCGTCTGACCCAGGCCGGGGGTCCCCACCACTGCGTGCCTGTCTGTCGACACTTCTCTGAGTGCGGCTGTGAGGACCTCAGGTTCATGGGCGGTGACGTCCGGCGGGGAGACAGCTGTCTGGGTTGTTTTCAGCTTGGGACACACTGAAGGGGTGCAGTGTGCATCGGCCCCCCTGTTTTCAGAGCGCATGTCCATCGACCTTTGCACAGCTTACTTCTGTTGCTGAGTCATACGGAAAACATAATAAAAAAAAAGTGGAGGAGGGTATTTTCAAGGCAGGAATTGCCTTGAATCTCACTTTAGATTTTCTGTGGCTTTGAGCTCCCCGTTAGCTACCGGGGTAGAGACTTAGATTTGGCCTCGGCCGTCCTGTCCGCTCGTGGCGCTGGCTTTAAGGGGGCTGGTGGAAGTGATAAGAAACGAGCAATCTGAGCCTGGGGCAGCCCGGGTTCACAGGGGGCTTTGGGGCGACCCTGCGCAGCCCTGCCCCTGGGGGCCGCGTGTCGTTTCCGCCCGTGACTGGGCCGCGCGCCGCTTCCTCGACAGATCTTCAACCTGATGAAGTTCGACAGCTACACTCGCTTCCTCAAGTCCCAGCTGTACCAAGAATGCATCCTGGCGGAGGTGGAGGGCCGCTCGCTGCCCGATGCCCAGCGCGTCCCCAGCAGCCCCACCTCCAAGCACAGCGCCGGCTCCGACCACTCCAACGTGTCCACGCCAAAAAAGGTGCCCGTCCCCCCGTGCTGGCCTCGCGGGGGGAGGCCGTGCCGAAGAAGCGGCAGACGCCCTAGTGGTCTGTGGATTCGCTTGCGGGGGCTGGCAAACCCGCTGAGGACTCGGGCCTCCCGAGTGCCTCGTCTGAGGCTCTGGTCTGGGCGGGAGAGGCCGCGGGGCTGCGCCTCTGGCCCCGGCCGCTCCCGCGGAGCGCTGGCCCTGGCAGCCCGCTCCAGCTTCCTTGCCACGTGCTTCAGGCGGTGGTAAAACCGCTCGGCGCTGCTTTGATACCGTTTCCCGTTTGCTGGCAGTTGAGTGGAAAGTCGAAATCGGGACGATCGCTGAACGAGGAACTGGGAGACGAGGATGGCGAGAGGAGGCGGAAAGGCGCCTTCTTCTCCTGGTCAAGGAGCAGGAGCGCCGGGCGGTCCCAAAAGAAGAAGGACCACGGCGACCGGCCAAACGGTTGGTGGTGTTTCGTGTGCAGGGGGCGCCGCGGGGCGAGGCCCTGGGGGCGAGTGAGGACGTGTGGGCTGCGCCCCCCGCGGGGCTGGCCCTCTGGGACGGCTCTAGTGTCCTCTGCCCCGGGCAGAGGCGGTGCAGTCCCCCCGCCCCAGGCCAGGGCCCCTTCTTCTTGTTCGAGCAGTAAGAGGTGCTCTTGGTAGAAAACTGGGAATTACAACCCAGTGAAGAGACGAAAATGCAGAGGGCCCGCCCTCTGCCCACCAGGCGGCCTCTTGTTTTTCTGCCGAGGTTATTTTTCCGGTTTTTCACTGTGGGCAGGGTGCACAAGCCTTTGTAATTTTTTAAAGAAAGTGCGATACCGTGGTTTCCGGGTCAGGCATTTTCCAAATGGTGATTCTGTGTGTGTGAACCGTAAAGGTGGCCGTTCCAGATCTTTTCTCCCTCGTGGCCGAGCAGATGGTGCGGCCCCTCCCGGGCGGCAGGGAGGGTCAGGGGCAGCAGCACGCTGGGCTGAGGCCGAGGGGCAGCGGTGCCACAGCAGCCCCGGGGGACAGGCTCACCCCGCCCCACAGGCTCCAGGCCCGGTCCCGGTTGAGACGGGGCAGCGCGCAGACCAGGAGCTCCCCGGGGAGAAGGTGGGAGGCGAGGCCGTGCGGTGCCAGGCGGGTCACGGGAGGCCGTGGGCCCAGGAGGTCTCATGCCTCGTTCACCAGGCGGCACGGGGAGGCCGTGGGCCTGGGCTCAGCGCCCTCACGCGTGGGGCAGGCAGTCGGCGCCACGGCTCTTCCACAGGAAAGGCCGACCGAGCCGGGGGGACGGTGCTGTGTTGTCAGGTGGGGCCAGGGACCCCCTGGGACCACAGACGGGCAGTGACTGGCTCTTTAGGCCTGTGCCCCCAAGCAGCACCCCCAGAGCCCGGGACCCCCTGCCTGCCGATGTTTGGAGAGTCACCTGGAAAGGGCTTTGCACCCTGACCCCGGGGGGCTCATGCCCTGCGGACTCTGACTCGGTCACCCGGCTGCTGCTGCTTTCGGAAGGTGGGCCCGTGGTTCGGCGGATCACTGGGACCTGAGAGCCGCTGTCTGGTCAGCCCTGCAGCCCCCAGGGCCCCTGCCCCAGGCGTGATGAGGGGTAATCCCTGTGTTTTAAAAGGTCCTTTCCAGCGGAAATGAATCCGACTAGTATCCTTAAGGATGTGGGTTCGATCCCTGGCCTCGCTCAGTGGGTCGGGGATCTGGCGTTGCTGTGGCCGTGGTATAGGCCGGCAGCTGCAGCTCCAATTCCACCTCTAGCCTGGGAACTTTCATATGCTGCAGGTGTGGCCCTAAAAAAGCAAAAATCAATAAATAAATAAAAACAAAAGCTAAAAAAAATAAAAAATAAAAGGTCCTTTCTGTATCAGAGTTGCCAGGATCCTTAGCCCACCGTGAGCTCGGTTAGTGGCATCGGCCGGTGAGGCTGTCAGCTGACTTGAGGGCTTTGCAGGGCAGTGGGCAGCGGGCGGTGGCGGAAGGCGCTGTAACTGGCTGGCATGTTCACTGCTGTCACTGTCCTTGGGGCCCAGAGCCTCGAGTTGAAATCACAGTTCCTGATTAAATGAGGGGTGGGGCAGCCCTGCACCAGGAGCTCTTGCTGGCCTTTGACCTGCTGTGAGGCCGCGGGAACCTGGGGCCGGGGGCAGGGACTCAGCAGAGAGCAGGGCCGGTGGCTCCCGGCTCCATCTGTGGCCCAGAGAGGTGAGGCCGTGCCGCCCGAGGGCCTTTCGGAGCCTGGCTTCTGCCCTTCAGTACAGCTGGTTAGGCTGAGGCGTGTGGGGGTGGGGAGCTGGGGACCACGTTCGGGGGATTTCTGTGTTCAGTGAGGAAACGTGAGGTGGTGGAGTTCACTGTTCTGAGTTCCCGTGTCCCCCCGCAGACCCCCTGCATGCCAACGGAGGCCTGGGCCGCCGGGAGTCGCAGGGCTCCGTGTCCTCTGCCGGAAGTCTGGACCTGGTGAGTCCCCGAGAAGCCATTTCAGCGTCCAGGCCCCACGGCCACATCCCTCCCAAACCTCCCAGCCGTGTTCCCAGGATCCGGGAGGAGCATCTGATCCTGGGGGTGCCCCTTGGGTGCTAAAAATATTCTGGACCTCTTAAAAAGGAGCCCTTTTGTTCCTGTTCCCTCCCCTTTGCTCTGGACGCCTACCGGGAGCAGGTGCTCCGTCTTTGTCTCAGCAGCTGCTCATCCCGTGAACTCAAACGCCCCAGCGTCTGTGCCTCGGCCGTGGGGGCTGTACTGAGCCCCCCACCCCCCCAAGCCCCAGGCCCGGTCCTGGCCCTGGCCCCAGTGGGCAGGAGCTGCGCTGGACCGAGATCCCGCCTGGCCCAGGCTCCCCGCGCCCTGCTGAGCTGCTCTCTGGCCCCGGGTTCCAGTGAGGTGCAGGAGGGGCCTTGGGCTGACCTGCGGGCCCGGTAGCTGCGCTCTGATGAGCTCGTGGGAAACCTTACTGTCGCCAGCATCCTAGTCACTTGAAACCGTCAGACAAGAATTAATGTAGAATAATTATTTCTTCAGCTATGCCAAATAACAGTTAAAGCTGTAAGGGTTTACCGGGTCCCCGACAGCTGCCGCTGCCTAAGAAGGCACCCCCAAACTCGGCGGCTTAAAACAAAGAACGGGTGTTGCGACCCTTGCTTCTGTGGGAGGGAGTGTCCATGGCCTTTTTCAGTCAGTCTGCCTACCACCTCGTTTTCTGAAGTGACATTTGGATGAAAGGCTTTCAGGCCGTGGGAGGAGGCCGCGGTCAGGAAGTGGCAGCCCGGACACTCGCAGGATCTACGCGGGGCGTTTCTAGCAGGGAACGCGGACGTGGGGTGGCTGGAGGGACCCCCAGTTCTGCCGCGGGGAGCCCGGCCTGCGAGCGCTGGGAGCAGTCCCCGCTCCTGCCCCAGCGGGCCCCGGACGAGGCCACGTGCCTCCGGGTCAGGGAGGGAGACGGCGCCCGGAGTCGAGAGAGAAGCTCATGTGCTGCGTTAACGTAGAAGCCCCACAGCGCGGCGGCTGCGTGTGCAGAGTGCGCCGCACGTTTATCAGGCTGTGCGCAGGGGGGACACGCACCCCAGGCTTCCCCGACCCTCGCCCCCGTGTCTCCCTGCCTCCAGCCGGAGGCCTGCAGGACCCTGGCACCCGAGAGGGACAAGGCCGCCAAGCACTGCAGCATCCAGCTCCCCGACGGCACGTCCTGCGTGGTACCTGTCAGGGCAGGGCTGTCCATCAAGGAGGTCCTGGCCGGGCTCTGCAAGCGACATGACATCAACGGGGCTGCTGTGGACCTCTTCCTGGTGGGCGGGGACAAGGTACGGGGCTGTGGGGACCCGGGGCCTGTCCCCCAGGGGAGCTGGTTCTATGAGCATCCTGCAGCTTGGAGATCCTGTCCCTGGATCCTGTCCCTGGGATCCTGTCCCTGGATCCTGTCCCTGGGGTCCTGTCCCTGGGTCCTGTCCCTGGGGTCCTGTCCCTGGGGTCCTGTCCCTGGGATCCTGTCCC
>PVHT021183718.1:0-29556 GCA_004024745.2 Catagonus wagneri
TCCACGCGCCGCCTCCTACAGGCGGCCCTCCGACTCCATCGCCTGGGGCTTGACGGTGCTCCAGGAGCAGACCCCGGCCGGGGCCGCCTCGGTCCCTTTAAACTAGCGGTGCGCGCCGTCCCCGGGTTTCCATGACGACGACGTCGAATGGGCGGGGGACCCGGGCGGGTCCGGGCGCATGCGCGTGCGCGCCGGACGCAGAGCGTCTTCCCGAGCCGCCCGCTCTGCTGTCGCGGGGTCCCCGAGCCGCGGTAAGGGCGGGCGGGGGTCCTCTCGGCCCCGGGGGCGGGAGCGGGACGGGGTCGCCGGGCCTGGGGGCGTGGCGGGCGCGGCGGGGAGTCGCGAGACCCGGCGGGCGGGGCGGGCGTACGCGGGGCCCGGGGGGCGGGGCCCGGGGGTGGGTCCGCCGGGCCCGGGAGGCTGCGGCGTGGGGATGCGCGAGCCCCGGCTCCGGGCTGAGGGGTGGGGCTGGCTTCGGAGTCGGGGTTCACTGTCTGGCGGGGGGGCGCGCGGGCCGAGCGGCCGGCGCTGCTGACCGTCCGCTGCTGCAGGCCGCCCGGGCTCCCTCCGCCCGGCCATGGCCCCGCCGTCGCCGCCGCCGCCGCCGTGCAGGCCCCCGAGGTCGTCAGCGCGGCTGCTGCTGCTACTGCTGCTGAGCGTCGCGCTGCTGGGCGCCCAGGCCCGCGCCGAACCCGCCGCCGGGAGCGCCGTCCCCGCACAGAGTAGGTGCTGCGCGCGCACGCGGAGGGGTCTCCGCCGGCGCCGACCGCACCCGGGCGTGCGGGAGGGGCGTGGCTCGCCTTTGTTCCCCGCTTGGTCCCCGCGCGCCGCCTTGGGTGGGAGCTGGGGGGCGCGCAGACACCGCTGTTCGGGTGGGACAGGGGTGGGAGCGCGCCCAGCGCCCCCGCCCCCGCCCTGACCCGCGCCCCCTCCGCAGGCCGCCCGTGCGTGGACTGCCACGCTTTTGAGTTCATGCAGCGCGCTCTGCAGGACCTTCGGAAGACCGCCTACAGCCTGGACGCGCGGGTCAGCCTCCTTAGGGAGAGGGGGCTCAGTGAGGGAGGGTCGCCCTCCTGCCCGGGGCCTCACCCGACACTTGCCCGGAGACTGCCATCCAGACCCAGAGAAGCATAGCCAGCCCGTCCAGCGTCCCCTGATATGACCCAGTGGGCAGAGGGGACACGGAGGCGGGACAGGAGGCGTTGGAAAGGGGGTGTGGATATTGGGCAGCCTGGGCACAGCTGTCTGGGAGCTTCCTCACCCCGCAGTCTCAGCAGGGAAGGGGTGCGTGCACGAAGCGCCGGGTGGCCCCCGGGGCGAGTCCCCCTCGCTGCTGCTGTCCCCGGCCGAGGGAGGCTTCGCCTGTGACGGAGATCGTAGTCCTGAGAAAGGGAAAGCGTTTCCAGAGCTAGAAAGAAGGGCAGACCCCACGCTGGCCCCTTTTCTGGCCAATTCGTGAGGGACCAGGCTGAGACCTGCAGTGCCCTCTGTGGGCCTGAGAGGAGCAGCCCCCAGCCCACCCTGGGACTGGGGGAGGGGTTAGAGGACAGGGGGGACGCTGAGGGGAGGTGTAATTTGAAAGAGGAACAGATGGGGGGAGCGGGGGCTGTAGTGCAAGCAGAAACCCAGGGCCTCCCTCTGTGCTCTGTGCAGAGAGGGGCGTGCAGAGCCCTGGGGAAAAGGCTGGAGGGAGCGCGGGGCCCTTGCAGCCAGTCTGCAGGAGGGGTTTCCTGTCCTGACCTAGAGCCTTGGGAGCGGGTAGAGAGCGGACTGCCTTGGGGGGTGGGGGGGATGCGGGGGGTGGGGGGGAAGCTGGGAGCCGATGGGTGGGGTGGCTCCACAGCGCCCTCAGGGCCCCTTCTTGCTTTTCAGACGGAGACCCTGCTGCTGCAGGCGGAGCGCCGGGCCCTGTGTGCCTGCTGGCCGGCCGGACGCTGAGGCCCCTCAGCCGGCACTGTTCTCTCACCAATAAACATGTCCCATCGAGTCTGTGTTCTGTGTCCCTGCTCTGTCCACCAGAGCCCACCGTCGTCGCACCTGGAGTCCCCGGTTGGGCCTTGGTTTCCCCAGCTCTTCTGCATGGGCTGAGGCCCTCTCGGACCCGGTCCACACCAGGGCCAGAGTGGAGGGCGGGCCCATCTGGTCCCACTCGCCAACCTGTACCTGCAGGCCTTCCAGCTGCCTGGTTGCTGGAGCAGCTGCCCAGCTCTTCTGGCCTCCAGCAGTGGCTCCCTTGTGGTCCGGTGGGTAGGCCCCGCCTGGCCAGGTCCGCTGTAGCCAAGGAGCCTGAGGGTGCGGCGAGAGGGGCCTGGCTGGGCGCGAGCGGGGGTGGGCCTCACCCTGCCTGCGGGGTCCCCGCAGACCTCAGCCCCGGCCGGTGGGCCGGAACTCACCTCCGCTCCTCACCTTCGCTCCGCACAGCACCAGGCAGGAGGTCCCCCTCCTCCCCTGCGGGCGTCCTGGACACACTGTGTTTTAAAGTAAAAACTGCAGCTCTTTTCCAGAGCTCTGCAGGCACGTCGTAAGCAAGCCCAGGGACATGGGAGGGTACAGTCGGAAGCGGCCCCTCTGGGGCCCTTGGCTCTCCGGGGCTCTGGACCGCGGCTGCCCTGCTGCTGCCGTCCCGGGTGAGTAGAACTGTGCATCGCAGGCCCCACCTCAGCCTTCCGGTCCCGTCTTTGGGGTTTGAAGGCACATACCAGTTAAGAACCCCTGCCCCAGGCTCTGCCCTGCCCCCAGGGGCTCCCCAGCCCTTGACTTTGACCTCTCCTGACCTCCCTTTCTGCTGGAACCCTGCAGGTGCAGATCCAGGTGTCGGGACCATGGCGAGGGCTGAGCTGGGTGTCAGGTGTGGGGGTGCCCCGTGAGCTCTGCAGCAGGCCAGAGACGGGGTGGGGAGGCCCTGGCAGGCCTAGGCTGGCCCTCAGGCCTGGACGTGAGTGGGGTGCAGTGGCAGGAACCGGGGTCTATCCTAGCCTGGAAGGAGCCCAGGGCGGCAGAGGCAGGTGCCTTCCCCTCAGGGCACTGCCAGCCGGTGCTCATATCCCGTTGGCTGGCCTTGGTCACGTGGTTGTTCCTGCTGCAAGGATGGGGGGATACAGACTATGTTAAAGGCTTGTGGCCAGGTTCACAGACACAGCTGGAGGACCAGTGAGTACTTTTCAGCGTGGAAAGTACAGGTACTTGCAGTATGTGTACTTTTCAGTGCATGTGTGTCCCAGGCAATATTTGGGAGATACTCTGGAAATTATTCACTTATCCAAAATTGATACATGTGTTTTGTGGGCAGCCATGAGCCGTTGCTCCAACTGGAGTTCCTATTGCCGTAAGAGCTGGGGGCGGCCCAGAGCGCCGGTCAGAGTAGGGGCACAGGCCACAGCAAGGACCAGCGCCTGCTGTGTAGGGCCTGTCTGGAAGTGGCAGGCAGGAGCGGGCAGGGGCCTCTTTGGAGACTTGGGTTGGGGCAGGTTGAAGTCGGTTTGAACAGGACGTTTCTGGCTGCTGGGAATCTGGTCGCAGGGATGAGAGGCAGTGGCGGGCTGGGTGGTGGCAGCCGGGGGCTGTGAGAGGAGAGCAGAGCTTTGTTCTTTTCGGGGCACTCCCCCAGCCCCCGCCGAGGGAACATGGGAGGAGGTCGTGGGCTCCGGGTGGGCGAGCAGCAGAGGCGCCCCTCCGTTTCTGCCCCAGGGAGCTCTCTGCACGGAAGGTCCACTCCAGGTGGGGACGGTTCTAAGCAGCAGTCTCGGTCCTTCAGCTGGGAGAGGGTCATGACAACACCCAGTGTTTTCTTCTTTCCTCCCCGCCGTGTCCCCTCAGTGGAGCGCCCGTTAGCTGCAGCCTGGGCCTCTGAGCTGGCCCTGGTTTTCTTCTTTTTCCTTCCCATCTCTTTCTTCTGGTTCGCCTCCTCCAGGGCTCCCACCACACCCTTCCCAGCCCTGTTTCCCACCTGGGTTCCTCTCTTCGCCCGGGCCGGGGGGCTGCTCTGCCAAATGCACCATCCTGTGTCGGGCTAAGGACCGCCCCCCAACGCGTGTGCGCCCTGTCCGGGACCTGCCAGCTCTGCGGTGTCGGGCCCAGGAATCTCAGAATCTTGGTGGCGGAGGCGGTCAGAGCCAGAGGGGTGGGGGGTGAGGGCGACAACCCCGGCACGCTGGGAGGACAGACTGACTTCGCTGACCCTCGGTTTTCTATAAAATAGGCTCCTGACACCACAGGGCACACTTCCCGGCGCCCCCACTCTGCCGGGTTTGAGGCCAGTCTCCTTCCTGGCCTCCAGGTGACTGCAGCCACCTGCCTGGGTCCCAGGCTGAGGCCCAGTGTTGGGGCCTGGCGCTGCCTGGTGGCCTGCGTCTGTCTTCCCCTCTCAGCCCACCCACAACTCACAGTGCGCCGAAGTCCTGGCCCTGTCGCCTCCAAGACCTTCCAGGTGGCCGTCCTTGGGGTCCAGCCTCGTCCCTTCCAGTCTGGGTCTGGCTCCCCCTTCCCGCCTGGTCCTGTCACTCTCCAGCGCCCTCTGAGCAGAGGCAAAGCGGGGTGGTGGTGGGGGTGCTGGGTGACCGCTCTGAGGCCCCGGGGGCTGAAGGGCGAGGCCAGGCTGCTTGCAGGGGAGGGGCCCAGGCCCCTCCTTGCTTCTTTGGGCCCGGCTGCTGGGACGGGAGAGGGCAGCCTCAGGCTCAGTCTCTGAGGGTGGGATAGGGTGGGTAAGAGACGGCAGAGGCTGTGGCTCTGCAGGGACTGGGCCATCTCCCCACCTGGATCTGGGGCCTGCTTCTCTCTCCTCCTGGCCCCCATCAGGGAACGCGCCAGCGTGACAAGTGCCCTCCCGACCCCCGGTCTGGCGCTCCAGGCACACTGTCCAGGTCCAGCCTCCCCTTCTTGGAAGCCCTTGACCCCTCCAGGCCACCGGCTACCATTGCTGCCCGCCTCCGTTCTGGGTTCCTCCTGCTTGAACCCCTTGCATGCTGTTGTCCTCTGTGCTGGGACATTCTTCCGGCCATCCTCCTGGCTATCCTCAGGACACCTGGGGCCTGGTCCCGCTGTGGCTGGTTAGGGGCACTCTGGAGTCCCCAGGCAGCACGTGGAGGGGGTTCCTGATGGAAGCCTGAGTGCCTTTGAGACTTTCCAGAATGTCACTTTGCTCTCCTGGAAGGTCGCAGCTGGACCCCGGACAACAGTTTGCCCTGCCCCCTACCACCCTGTGGGCGGTGTGGTCCGTATTCTCACCGGCTGGGTCACTGAGAGGGGTAATTCCTTTTCTGGCCTCTAGGTGACTGTATCTGCCTCGACTGGCCCCAACTCGGGAGTTGAGGGTCCTCAGGCCTGGACCCCCTAGGCCTCACCTCCACCTGCGCGGCTGTGAACTCAGCTCCAGGCTGCCCTGTGGGTCACCTGCGGGGAGTTGGGGCCACACGGGGAAGGGGGTGCAGAGACGCAGGGGGCCGGGTTCGCAAGTGCTGGGGCGGGCCTGGGGCTGCCTGTCTGCCCACTTCTCACCACCTGCCCACCCCTGGCTCACGGCGTCGGCGGGTTAGGGCTCGCCGGGCACGCGGCGAGAGCCCCCCCTCTGCACCTGCACCGAGATCGTGGGGCGCATGCGCGGACCGAGGAGGGCGGGGGCCGAGCCGGGAGGGGTCCCAGGGGCTCCGCACCCCCTTGCTGGCTGCGGGTATCCCGTATCGAGTGGGGAGTGCTGCGCTGCGCGGGGACAGGCTGAGCTGCGGGCGACGTGGGCGTCAGACCCTGCTCCGACCGAGTCCTGCCTCCAGCCTGTGCAGCCCCGGGCGCAGGTTCCCAGGGGCGCCGGGCGCGGAAAGCCGGGCGCCCCCTCCCCAGGGCCCCCGCCGGGCGCCGCGTTCAGACAAAGGGGCGGGACATGGAGTTGGACATGGAGATGCTTTCGTGACGGCGCCCGGCGGCCGAGAAGGACGAGGCGCTGCAGACTCCGGCGGTCCGGCCCCAGGTTTGGGGGCTCACAGGCCCGCGCTGAGCGGCGGCGGCGGCGCGGGGGCCTAGGGATCCGGCAGGAAGCGCCCAGCCAGGAGCGCCACGGAGCGCCAGTTCCTGGACCCTGGCCGCACGCTCGCTCGTCCCCAGCCACCTCGCGGGGCTTGGCTGCTCCGTCGCGCCCCGGGCCGCCCCCGCCCGGCCTGGTGCAGCGCCCAAGTGTGCCATCGGGCGGGCGCAGAGGAGGCGTCTGCTCCCACCCTCGAGATCACATGGTGACCCTCGGCAGCCAATGCAGTGGACGCTAGGACCCTGCGGGACCCCGGGCGCCGCGACTGCACCGGCGCCGCTGCATTATAAATACTTCTCCAAAATGCGGCGCAGCTCCCTGCGCGCGCCCCGGCCGCCCGCCGCCTCCGCCCCGCGCTCCTGAGCAGCTGCCGCCGCCGCCGTCGCCGCCGCCGCCGCCGCCGCCGCCGGTCCGAGGGCGCCGCGCCCTTGCCCTGGGCCCGGGCTGAGCCCGCCCGCAGCCCAGCCCGCGTCCCTGCGCAGCGCCGCCCGGCCGGGTGCATGCATTGTGGGCCTCCCGACATGGTCTGCGAGACGAAGATCGTGGCCGCCGAGGACCATGAGGCGCTGCCGGGGGCCAAGAAGGACGCGCTGCTCGCCGCCGCCATGTGGCCCCCGCTGCCCGCCGCTCCTGGGCCGGCCGCCGCCCCCGCCGCGCCCCCGCCCCCGCCCGCGCCGGGCCCCCAGCCCGGCGGCGGCGCGGGGGGCGCGGGGCCGCCAGAGGGGCGCGGCGTGTACATCCGCGAGTTCCGCGCGGCGGAGCAAGAGGCTGCGCGCCGCATCTTCTACGACGGCATCATGGAGCGCATCCCAAACACGGCCTTCCGCGGCCTGCGGCACCACCCGCGCGTGCAGCTGCTCTACGCCGTGCTGGCCGGTCAGTGCGCGGGCACCTCGCGGGGATGGCGGGTCGGGGCCGCCGCCGGGCGCACCCCCGCCTGCCGCAGTCCGCGCCCGCCGGGCCCTCTGGGGACGCGCGCCGGACTCCCTCCGGCCCGCTCGCCCCCGCCTCGGTCCGGGCCTCGCCCCTGCCTCCTCGCACACGCACGGATACGCACCGACGCGCCGCCCGAGTCCTGCGGCGGCCCGGGGCGAGGTGTCCCCCAGCGCTGGGGCTCGCCAGGGCTCCCGGCCAAGGCGCGCCAGGCGGGGGCGTGGGAACCAGTGCAGGCCGGTTGCAGGGCTGCGGCCGCGTAGAACTGGGGTTTCCACCCGCGTCCCCTCCTCGGTCATCCGGGTGGGGGCGGGGTGACGGCAGGTAGCGCCGGCTGCCGAGGCCCTGCGCCTGGCGCGTGTGACTAAATATAATTCACGGGGCGGGGGAGGCTGCCTCGGCGGCTCCAAGTGCTAATTTATGAGAGGAAGACAGCCGGCTCCCCGGGGGTGCCGGGGGAGGGTGTGCACGGAGGAGGCTGAAGGCTGGGCGGAGGGCAGTGGGCGCTCAGAGTGGGCAGGTGCCCCAGGGGCCTTGGCGCAGGAGGCGCCGCGGCGGGAGGGTGATTCTCCCCATTTCAGAGATGAGCGGCTTGAGGCCGGCGGGCGGGACCTTCCCAAGGTCACGCAGCGGAGGCGCTTTCACTGCACTCACTTCTGCCTGAGGCCAGCCTAGGCTGGAAGCAGTCTCAGCCTTCCTCGCTCGCCCCCCTGCCCTCACAGCACGGAGGCTGGCTCCAGGTGGGCTGTTGGCTGGGGCCTCCTGCTGGAAGGTGGGGCCCCCGGTTCAGAGGGCACCTGGCGGCCCTTTGTCTTCCCCCCAGCCTGGTGTGGGCCAGGAGGTGGACAAAGCCCCTTCCCCCGCTAGGGCCCCCTCCCCCCGGGGGTGATGAGCAGGGACCACCCACTCCTGGGCGCCCTGACCTGGGCTGCACCTGCCAGGCCTTGAGGGCAGGCTGCCCGGAGGCCACTGCTGCACTCCCTGCGCCTGAAATCCCGTGATGTCGGCTCATAGAGGTAACGCGTCCTTCCGGTGAGAAGTTCGATGATAGGGAAGAGTGGGAGCAGCGGCCGTGATGCTCTTTGCTCTTGCGGAGAAAGCAGTCCGGGCACATTCGGCCTGGGCTCTCCTGCGCGTGTCCCTAACCGGCTTACTTACCGGGGGCTGGTGCGGTCTGACTCACGTGGCCGGTTTCCTGGTGTCTCGGGGCCGGGGCCCGTCTCTCCCACCCGGGGTGTCTGCAGGGCTGTCCCGCAGGCGCTGCCCCGCTGGTCACTCACCACGGGCCACCTCTCCCCGCAGCGCTGTGTTTTGCCCTGACCCGCTCGCTGCTGCTGACGTGCCTGGTGCCAGCGGGGCTGCTGGCCCTGCGCTATTACTACAGCCGGAAGGTGGTCCTCGCCTACCTGGACTGCGCACTGCACACGGACATGGCCGACATTGAGCAGTACTACATGAGGCCCCCCGGTGAGCCCCTCCGGCCCCTCCTCTCCCCGTCCCCTCCTGCCCTCCTCCCCAGCCCTTCCAGCAGCGCTGCCCCCAGCCTGGCGGCCTCAGGGCGGGCCTGCGGCAAGCGCCAGGGGCAGGTCAGCCTGGGCGCGGGTGCCCGCATGACCTGAACCTTCTGGGCGACTGAGGGCTATGGCCGAGGGTGGAGGGTGCAGTGGGCAGCGGGGGCTGGCGTTGGCAGAGCTAGGTCCTTGGTGCCCCCGAGCCCCTGGGCAGGCACTGAGTGGCCTGAGCTGGCCCTGCTCCTCCCGCTGCCGCTGTGCTTTCCTGGCACTGAGTGAGCGGGAGGGCTTCTGGCCCACCTCTGGCCCTGACTGGTGTGCCTTGTTGGGACCCAGCGGGCCTGGAAGGCTAGGGCCCTGTTTGGGGGTGGCAGAGGGCCACGTGGGCAGGGCAGAGGTCCCTCTGGGGAACAAGGACCGTGGGAGGACAGGGGCTGTAAGTCACGGCTTCCATGTCTGGTTTCTGGGCCACTTAGTGAGCCCGGGGTCCTGCCCCAGCCCTGGCCTTAGTAGAGGAGGGGCTGAGACCTGGCCGCAGCCGCTCTCCCCTCCAGGCTGGCTTCGAGGCAGGGTGGGTCCTGGGAGGCAGCATCGGCTTTTCTCCATGCCCGGAGCTGGGGTCTGAGGGTCTCCCGGGCAGGAAGGGCCCTGCGGAGAGGAGACAGAGTGGGCCTGAAGTTAGGCTGGGGTCCAGCAGGACCCGGTGAGGGGGCGGGCCGCGGCAGCGGGCGGCAGGCAAGGCCTCCCAGAGCGAGGCTGATGCGCCTTGGCACGGTCAGCTCCTGTGCTGCGGTGCCTGGTCCTGCCCCCGCCCCGAGGATGCCTGGCTGGCCTTGGGCACCTTCGGCTCTCCTTGAGCCTTGCCTGAGCCCAAACAAAGCATCTTATCAGCCTCCATGGAGTTCTGCCCAGCACGGGAGGGGCAGGAGCAGGAGACCCACCTGCACCGAAGCTGGAGCAGGAGCAGAAGGGGCTGGGTTCGGCTGGCGCGCCCCTGCCCTCTGGGTGTGGGATGCGTGGGCCCTCCTTGGGTTCCTGAGACGCCTGGTGGGTCTGCAGGAAGCCCCGGCAGACGCTGAGCCCGGAGCTGCTCCTGCAGTGGGAGGCTCAAGGCCCCCGGGCTCTGCTGACCTGTGACCTGGGCTTGGGCGGGCGGTGGAACCCCCGTGGAAGGGGAGTCAGCGGGGGGGCCTCGGCCATTCCTGAGCTCAGGCCACACGAGGTCTCATCTCTCAGTAAAGGGGCAGGAGACCTCCCTGCAGAGGGACAGGCTGATGGGCGTGCTGGCAGATAGGACAGCCGGGCCCAGGGGTGGGCGGAGGAAGAAGCAGTGTCTTCAGCTGGGGTTGGTGACAAACCTTTGGAGGGAGTTTGGCCCCTCGGGGAGGGAGGGAGGGAGGCTGGGGTGGGAGGACAGGGTGCCGAGGCCGCAGTGGCCGGGGGTGGGCGCGGGTGGGCCCAGGCTCTCAGAGCGGGCAGCCCCCGCCTTGCCCCCGACGCCTTCGGTCACTAGAGGAGAGGGCTCTCCCTCCCTGAGACCTGTGCCCTGCAGGCCCCTCCCCGCGGCCCCTCTTGCTCTCTGCCCTCCGAGGCCTCTCCTTCTGCCCTGCTTGGGGCTGTGACCGGCCCGGGCTGGCGTGGGGATGGGCTCGCTGCCCAGGGTCAGGGTGGCTCCCAGGCTGCTCTGGGCAGCGGTCGGGCCTGGCGCCCTCTGCCCAGCAGCGCCTGGGGCCCTGACCGCCCTGTTCCCCGCAGGCTCCTGCTTCTGGGTGGCCGTGCTGGACGGCAACGTGGTGGGCATCGTGGCGGCGCGGGCGCACGCGGCGGACAACACGGTGGAGCTGCTGCGCATGTCCGTGGACTCGCGCTTCCGCGGCAAGGGCATCGCCAAGGCGCTGGGCCGCAAGGTGCTGGAGTTCGCCCTGGTGCACAACTACTCGGCAGTGGTGCTGGGCACGACAGCCGTCAAGGTGGCCGCCCACAAGCTCTACGAGTCTCTGGGCTTCAGACACATGGGCTCGAGTGACCGCTACGTGATGCCCGGCATGACCCTCTCGCTGGCCGAGCGCCTCTTCTTCCAGGTCCGCTACCACCGCTACCGCCTGCAGCTGCGCGAGGAGTGACCGCCAGCCGCCTGCCTGCCGCCCCGCCCGCCACCCCGTCCACCTGTGCACGCCTGCCCGCCGCCCGGGCCGCTTCCCAGACGCTCACCTTGGCGTTTGTGTTGGGATCCCCCTTTCAGCACCATGCGGTTCTTGGGCTGGTTCCTGGGGGGTGCAGGGCTGTTGCTCATCCATGACACGAGGGGAGGTGGGTTGTTCCCAGCCACGTCCCTTGTCCTCCCCATCTGCCAGGGCCACACCCTGAAGAGTGACAGCGTGGACCACCGTGCGCCCACGCAGCTGCCCGGCTCTGGCCCGAGGGGCCCCTTGCAGCCCACCCCTGTGGGGGAGGGCCCGGCCTTGCCCACCAAGCACAGGGCCTCTGCAGTGAGGCCCCTCCCAGCAGACCCCTGGCCACCAGCCAGGCGGTGGCTCAGCCATCAGTCCCTGGGAGGCGTGGCCTGCGTGCTGGCCGGCCACTGCCCCACGGGGCACTGAGCTGGCCGTGGGCCCGCTTTGCTCTGTGCATGCTGAGGGCGTGGCCTGGCTGCAGCATGCCGCATGCCCACAGCCCCCCGCTCCCTGCCCGGACCGGACCGGACCCAGACTGGTGAGCGCCCCTGGCCCGGCCCAGCCTCTCGGGAGGCCTAACTGCCCACCTCGCCCTTGCTTCACCCAGTTCAGCTTTGCTTTGACATCGGATCACCTTTCCTTCCTTTGGTACCTGTTCCTCCCCTGCCCGGGCTTTGCTGATTGGCGTCATCATCCAGGTGTGGTTCCCATAGCGACATGTTGCCCAGCCGTGGTCAGGGCCCTTCAGGAGAGCAGGGTGGGGAGGCGGTCTGGGGTGGCCTCTGCCCCGGACCTCCCCGGGGACCTCGCGCCTCACGGCCGCCGGGCTTTCTCCTGTGATCTTACCAACCCAGGCTGCTGCCTGCACCACCAAGCCCACAGCTTCTCCCAGCCTGAAGCCGACCTACTTTTTAATAAGTTTAGACAGAATAGCACTCTGCATGACTTTAATTCTTGGGACAAAACGGTAGTTTATACCTTAACACACACGCACACGCACACACACGCACCCCTGTGTGGTCTAGAATATGCACTATTTCTGGCCCAGTTTGGTGGGGGTGGGCGGCCGGGTGGGCGGAGGGTTTCAGTTTGGAATCCGGAGGGAGACCCTGAATTCACATAATTTCCCCCCCAACAAGCATCCCTGGTTTGTGAGGAGGCTGTGGGCCACCCCTGTCCGCCCTAACGTTGTAGGGCTGCAGGCAGGATGGACACAGGTCCCACAGCCACGACCCGGGCAGGAGCTGGGCTGTTGCCTTTGGGAGGGGCTGGCGGGTCCACCTCCACTGCAGGGGCCCCCCGCCCCCACCCTCTGCTGAGGTCCTGGGCAGGGGCTTTTGGGTGTGGGGTGGCCCAGAGGTGGAGAGGGAGGTGGGGGTCGGCAGTGCCCGCACGTCAGGCGCTAAGCCTGGACTTGGCCTGGTGGCAGGAGGGGCCTAAGTGCCTGCTGAGACCCCCTTGTTTTGGGGTTGCGGGGAGAAAGTGGCAGGCGTCGGCCACTGAGCTGGTACCACATGTGGGACCGTGGAGGAGCCGCCTAAAGAGGCGCGGGGAAGGAGCAAGCCCGCCTTCCCGAGGGCCCTTTTGTGCTGTCAGCAGCACGCAGAGCGTTGCACGGACCCTGCTCTCCCCTGTACATTCTCCCCGGTGGCGCCCGGTCCCTGCTCGGGGGTGGGAGTTTTGTAGACTGTACAGAAATCGGCACCTATTTTCTTGCAGCTCTCAGATTTTGTTAATCTGGATTATACAGACAGACGTAAAGTGTTTTAGCAAAATGGAAAACAAACAGTTGTGCCTTTTTCCTCTTTCTGTTTGGTTCAGTTTTGGCTTGGGGTGGCCTTAGTTGGCTCGGGGTGAGTTGGGGCCGTGGCTCGGCCCAGTGGGTGGGAGGGCAGGTGAGGCCACGTGAGGTCAGCACGGTGGGCTGTGTCTTGTCAGGTGGTAGCACTGATCTGCTGCCAGTCTCCTTTGATCCTGTGCCTTTGGGCCTCCAGTCCCTGGTGGGGGCATGCGGGGTGGGCCTTGGCAGAGCCTGGGGCTGCTGTGGCTCGTGGGCACTGACCAAAGCCCCTCGCTGGTGTTGCTCCTGGCAGTGGCCCTCCTGTCTGTCTGGTGTCCCCCCCCGTTGAAGGCCCAGAGGGCGGTGGCTCTGGCTGGGCTCTCAACCTTCTCTCGCGCCCTTTTGTTGCTGCCAGGAGGGTGAGGCAGGGTGGCCACGTCTGGGCCTTGTCCAGCTGCCGCCTGGCCCCTGAGGCGGGCAGAGGCACCTGTGTGCCCACCAGGCTGGGTGCCTGCTGAGCCCGGGTCAGGGCCCTGCCCGGCCAGCTCCTCAGGACCCCGGGGGCCGGTCTCCCATCCCCCCAGCTGGGAGCTGGCTGCTCCGCAAACACGCACTGACACGGGAGTTCTCTGCCTTTGTAGATTCTGATGTTACTTCTTCTACCTCTGTGACGCGTCCTCCGGGCCCTGCCCAGTGGCGTGTTGGCTCCGCTGAGTCGGGCGGCCCTGGGCGCCCCCACTCCGCGGGCAGGAAGGCCGGCCCGAGCCCGGCACCGTGCTCAGGGCTCGGACTTCCAGGACTCTGTGTGGAAGCCTGTGTTCTTGGAGCAGAAAGTGGGAGGCGGCTCAGGCCGTCTTCGTGAGGGGGGCCTGGAACACAGGCCTGACGGGCACACCCAGGCAGGGCATCGGGCAGCCGAAGGCCCAGGGCCCGGGCGTGTGGCTGGCGGGTCAGGGCCTCCTCAGTGGCCCCCAGGTGGTGTGTGTACGGAGGCCGGCCGGGTCTGGCTCCAGGAAGGGCCGCGGCACGTCTCCCCCCACCCTGTACCTCCACCGGTGTCCGTCCGGGCCTCCGGCTGCTGCCCTCGGCGGAGGCGGCAGAGGATTGGGGCCAGCCTGCCCTGAGGGGCGGGAGGTTGGGCTGGGAGGCCATGTGGACCGCTGGCCTGAGGCCACATGGTCCTTGGGTGGCCCCCGCCCTGCTCTGGGCATCCTTTTGCAGAGGTGGCCCTCCCGGGGGTGCTAAGATGGCCTCTCCTCCCTGTAGGTCTGGGCGGCACCGGGCATCAGCCCCCGAGCCTCGGGACATACTGCCCCCGCCCCCAGCCGCGCCATGTGTCACCTGCTGCTCCTGTGTCTGTCTGAAGCCGCTTCTGTGTGTCATTTAGGCGCCGGCCCCCGTTCCCGTGCTGGTAGCCCCTTGGCCCAGGCTCTCGGGGTTCGGTTTCTGGGCTGGGGCAGATCCTGGACTGTGTTTGCTCTTGGTGCCATTGACACAATTCCTGCAGTGGCGCGAGGTCCACTGACAGGTGGTGGCCCGGGGCCTGGGGTGCCCCTGTGGGATGTGGGTTTTTTAACAGCAATAATTAGCCGTTTTGGAGAAGGGTGTGCCTGTGTGTGTGTGTGTGTGAGTGCAGAGAGGGGACCTGGTGGCCGAGGCCCCCACTCCAGCCTGGGAAGGGAGGCGGGAGGCGCCGGGCAGGGACGGGCTGGCGCCAAGCCTCGTGCGCCCCGCGCTCCGGGCCTAGCCGACCTGGAATGGAGCGCTCGCTTCCCCCTCCGCCGGGCACTGGCCTGGCCTGTGTGACGGGGTGACAGCAGGAACCCCGGCCTGGGCCTCTGGGCACGTGCGGAGGGTGGCAAGGGCAGTGACACTCAGCCAGACCGGTCGAGGTCGGATTTGGTGACGTGGACTCACCTCGGCCAGGCCGCTTGGCCACTGCTGCCGGTGGACGCCGTGTCCGTGGGCGGGCAGAGCCCAGACCCGTCGTGGTGGCTGCTTTCACTTACTGTTTTACTGTTCTTGGGCCCAGGACTGTGGTGCCTGTCCTGAGTCCCCAGGATGTGCCAAAACAGCCCCAAGGGGGCCGGAGACGGGGCGGCGAGCTGAGCCCCGGGGCAGTCAGGCTGCGGGCGGGTGGCAAGGGCCGCGGGCGTCCTGCGAGCGTGTGGGCAGCGGCTGGGCTGGGAGCAGTGCCCCTCCGCCAGCCCAGCCCCCACTGCTGCTGTTTTCCAATAAAAGCGGAGTTGATGGAACCGGGCTCTGTGCTTTCTTGCGGCATCCTGCGTGCAGTGCTGGCCCAGAAAGGGCTGACTTCCTGGGATGCGGGGCGCCTGCTCCTGGAGGCTGGAGCGGGGCCTGGGCTGCCTGTGGCCTGAGGCCCTGCTTGCTGTTTGCGGCCCCGCCCGGGGCTCCCCTGCAGGCCCGGGTGTCTGCCTGTCCGACTTGACTGCACCTCCTTGGAGCAGATCGGCTCTGAGGGAGGGGGTGTGCTGCGGGACCCAGGCGGGACCCCGGGGCCTGTGAGGGAGGGTGGCGCAGGGCCCGGCCTGGGCCGGGGCGGGGGTCAGGGGCAGAGACTCACGCACGCCCAGCCTCGACCAGGGGGTCCTGAGCCTGCGCAGCGCACAGCCTCCACGCAGCCTCCCCTGGGTCCCGCTTCCTGGGGGAGGAAAGGGTCTTGCAGGGGGCCAAGTGCGCTCCCTTCCCGGGGACAGCTAAGTGGAGATCAGCACTGGGACGCGCCCGCCCCCCGAGGCTTCTTCAGTGCCGCACACGCTGGCCGCACGGGCCCAGAAGGTCAGCTCCAAGGACAGCTGTACCCCCCTGCCCCTGAGGGGGCAGCGTGAAGACACGGACTCACAACAGGGCCCAGCAGCAGTTTGGGGCCAGCTCTCCAGGCCCTGGACTGTCCTGTCACAGAGGTCATGTCCGGCCTTCCAGATCCCACACACCCCGTGGGACCAGTGACAAGATCTTGAGGCCACAGGAAAAACGGGCCTGGGCACAGTAGATGGACCCACGTCTCCCAGAGAAGACGATGCTGCCCCGGCTCCGAAGGAACGCGGGCAGAGTCGACGTCTCGGGAGGGGGCACGCGCGCCCGGCCCAGGTCGGCTCTGCGCCCCACCCGGAGGGCGGCCAGTGGGGCCAGCCCCTGACCAGGCCGCAGCTGGGGGCTGAGGCCCTCGGCGGGTGCGGGTGGTCTGGAAACAGGCGGCCATTGCGGGCCTGCTGCGATCCCACGGGCGCTCCCACTGACCGTGTGCGCTTGCAGCGGGGGCGCCACCTTCCCGTGCCCCAGTTTCCTGCCTTGCAAGGGGGTCAGGTTGGCATCTCCCGCAGGCAGCTGTGAGGCTCTGGGGGTGCACGGTTGGGCCCTCCCTCGGCCCTGGGCGTCGGTGAGGACTGGCTGGCAGAGGCTGGCTACGGGCCTGCGGGGGGCTCCTGGGGAGATCGCGGGGCCCTGACAGCCCAGCGGGGCGAGCTCCTGTGCCAGGCCCTCTGCCCTTGGGGGCAGCTGGGCAGGCTCACCAGCCCAGCACCTTCGGGCTGCGTCCTCCATCCGCGCAGTGCTGCCCGCAGAGCCGGCCTGTCCCCGTGGCCAGCGAGGAGGACGCCACAGAGCCTCCGGGCTGCGGGCAGCTCCCGGCACCCACTGGGCGGTGAGCAGCCGTCAACCTGGGGTCCCCACCTAGGCCCCACCTGGGGTGTGAGGGGCCGAGGGCTGCGGACATGGCATTTCCCACCCATGGGAAGAATTCCCTTGGACAGCGACCACAGTGACAAGGACGGCTTCATGGCAGGTGTTTATCCAGGGGTGACCCAGCTGCCTGAGCCGTGCACAAAGCGCCTGACTGACCTTGGGAAGGCCACACAGTGGAAGCCAGCTCTCTGCTGTTGCTGGGGCTACAGACAAAACGAAGGCGAAAAATGCACGCGCTGGGGGTGGGCACCGCGGGCCCCAGCGGCGGTGGCGGAGTGGTTGCCTGGCGACCCGGTGGGACGTGGGTGGGGCGGGGGGCCCGGGGCCTCCTGCAGAGGTGCCAGGTGTCCCCACGAGCGGCCGGCACTCAGGCTCACCTTCAGGGGCACCTGTGAGGGAGCAGCCAGGGGTGAGTGCCAGGCCCGGGCCGGCCCTTCCTGGCCACCTCCCAGGCGCCCAGGCAGGGGGCTCAGGGGCCCCAGTGCACAGGCAGCCACCTGACCAGACACAGCAGCCCCGTCTGGGTGCTGCACACTTGCCCGCGCCCACGCAGGCACACAGGCTCATGGCCACCCCTGCCAAGGTGCCTCCCCAAGGCCAAAACCTGGACCTGCAGGGCGTCTGCAGAAGTGGCCCGCGGGCACCGGGGCTCTCAGAAGGGGGAGGTGTGTCCTGGCCACCTGCAGTCCCTGGAGATCAGCGGGCTTCAGGAGGTGCCAGAGGGGCCGGAGAGCGCCCCAGGCCTGACCCCGGGGGGCCCCTGACCGGCTCAACAGCTTCCTCTCTGCGGGAAGCAGGGGGCCGCCCCGAGCTGGGCTGCAGTTGGGTGAGGCAGGGCTTCCCAGTACCTGGAGACCCCCGGGCCCTGCACCTACACTGCCGTGGGAGCGGGCAGTCTACCCCGGGACACAGGAGCTCCTGTCCCTGGCTGGGCCCGGGGGCGCTCCTTCACTCTGTCAGGCTGCCACCCACAAGGTGAGGTTAGGGTGAAGGGCAGCCTGCAGCAGCCCGGGGGTAAGGCATGGCCGCTCCCATGGAGGGGGGCGTTTCCCAGAAGAACGAAGGCCACCGTCCTCCCTGCAGCCCTTCTTGGCCCCACGGTGCTTCTGGGCCGAGGGCAGGGACCTCTCTGACATTGTTAGGCTGGCCGGCACAGCTTCAAGGACTCCCACCTCCCCTCCACCCTGGGGTATCCTGGACCCCAAAGCCTTCCTGGGGTAGGGGTCGGGGGAGGGTCCGAGGAATTCCTCCCCAAGCCTCCAGGAGTCACCTGGCCCAGCCCCCCTCGGGCTCCTCTTCCGGGCGGGGCGGGGTAGGGAGGGCAGCAGTACGGTGGCTGAGGCCCCCCAGAGCTGGCTGCTCTCCCGCTGAGGGCGGCCAGGCCGGGTTAGCTGGACCTGCCTGGCTCCCACGCCCTCTCACCTGCAGCTGCAGCTCCACCACTGGCACCTGCTGCAGGGCCTCCATGGCTCCCCTGACCAGGGCTAGGACAAAGGAGGAGAGACAGGGCAGCCTGAGCACATGGGCGGGCGCAGAGCACGCAGGCCCCGGCCCCAGCCCAGCCCCCAGGTTCCCCAGTCGTTTCCCAATCCTCAGGGTCACGGGCGCCCTTGCTGGTTGTTCCGGCGGCCCCGCAGGGCGGCTCCGGGACTGGTTCCAGCTCCCGCTGGCCACGTCCATAGCACATGCTTGAAGGAGCCTTAACCCGGCCATGACCGACTGACAGTGGGTCCCGGGTGGGGGGCCCCCAGGGCGGGGCCAGGGCCCTGCCTCCCCCTCCGCCGGGCTGGGCCTGGGCAGGGGCCACGCAGGAGGCTCTGAGAGCGGGGCAAGCCGGGTGGCCACAGCGGCCTGGGCGGGACAGCCTGCGCCCCCTCCGAAACCCCTGTGAGGTTCCATGTGACAGTGAAGCTGCAAGGACAACTCCGTGGCACTGGGGCTTGAGGCCCGGGAAAGGGAGCGCGGGGGAGGGGTGGGCTGGCCGATGTTTCCGAGTTTGCACCCATCGGTAAGGGAGCATCTCGTCCCACCTCACTGAGGTATCTGACGTTTCAGCACAAAGAAGCAAAAGAAGCCCCCGAGGACGCTGAGGCCACCTTGCTCTACACCTCCTGTGGCCCAGTGGTTACTGGCTGCCTCCCTGGGGAACTGGTCCCCGGGCTGCCCGAGCGGCGCCAGGGGCCGCCCGAAGGCCTCGCTACCCCTTCTGAGCTTGCAGAGGGACCTGGTGGCGACACAGTGGGGAGCCGTGGTTTCTGGTCCAGGGGTGCCGCGGTGGGTGGGCAGCAAGGGCCTCAGGCCTTCCGGCCCTGGGCGCTCTGGGGGAGCCCTGCAGAGGCCCAGCGCCCCGGGGGAGCTGCGGGGGCCTCAGGAGCTTCTTTCGGGGAGGAGCTGGGAGCTTGGCCTCCCCGCTGGGTGCACGGCAACGCCAGATCCTCCTGTCTGTCCCCTCCTTTGTGCGCCTGACCGAATGAGTGACCGCAAGGAACCACCGTGCAGAAGGGTGGCGGCTGCGGAGTCGGCGCTCAGCCCAGGGCTCACCCTCGGTGGCCCGAGCTCCTGGTCGGTGTCAGGGTCTCTGCCGAGCTCCAGCCTGGTGTCTGCCCGCCCTGGGCTGCCAGCAGCTGTGTCTCAACCAGCCCCGCCGCGTGCCAGGCTCACGCCTCCCGGCCCCTGGCTGTTCACGGCCCTGGGAGCTCTCCAGCACAGTGCCCGGCGGTGGGCGGCCCCACGCCCTCCAGGAGCCACAGGGCGCCACGCTTCACTTACTGCCTCCGATGTCCAGCAGTTACGCGGACGAGGAGGGCTGGACGGCTCCTAGGAGGCTCCTTCTAGGTTGGGGGCTTTTTCTTCCCTTTTGAAGCAGTGGCTGAACGCACAACATTCCTATCAGTTTGTTTCAGGCCCGTTATTTCCAAACAGATTTAAATGACAGTCACCGTGTGGGAAGCGCCCGTGCAGGGCGGGCCCTGCCCTGGGATGGTCCCCACTGTGCATGGAGGCCCGTGCAGGGCGGGGTCCCGACAGGAGTCTCACCATTTACAGGGTGTCACTGAAGCGGGTGGCGGGGCTGCCGGAGGGCTCAGCCGAGGGTCGGTACGGAGGCTGGCATCCAGCCCTCATGCCCACTCCTGCCCTCCCTCCAACCTCCAACAAGCTGCCCCCGCAGACGCGGCCAGGGCCCAGGGGGGCTGGGGGCCGGCAGCTCCTGCTCTGACCTGAGAGGAAGAACAGAGGCCCCAGGGCCCGCTGCGGTTGTGCTGGTGCCAGGAGAGGGGGTCCTGGCCCCTGAGGACTGAGACCGGGACAGGGGTCTCCCGCTTCAAATAACCCTTGAGGGTTGACAGCTGGTGGTGCCACATCAGAGAGGGCAGGGCAGGGCCCAGGCTTGGAGTCTGTGCCACCCGATGCCCCAGCTTAAGCCAGCGGCTGGCCCCACAGCCTGGCTCCTGCCAGCCCGGAGGTCCCAAAGGCACCTCCATCTTCCCAGCACCCCTGGGGATGAGGCACGGCCCAGGCGAGAACACTTCCCTGAAGGCTGCTAGCCACGGGCGCCCGTCCAGGGCCCCCACGGGCTTCCAAACCAGGCTGGCCCTTCTGCTGCCGCTGTCCAGGTGACACGGCAGGGACAGGGAAGGGGCCCGGGCCAGACTTCCCCGGGGAGATGCTTTAGCTGTTTGTGAAACAGAAGCAATTCTGGCTGCTCAGGGCTCACCTGCAAACTCAGGTACCTGGGAATCCTCCACTTCAAAGAGCAGCTCATCGTGAATCTGGGCAACCAACCTGGAAGACACGAGGGGCAGGGGTCTGTCCTGGAGTGCGGGCCTGTCCCTGTCTCCCTGTCTCCCTGTCTGCTGACTGGGGGCGTGTGCGCAGGGGTGCGTGGGCTCATGTGCTCCTGGTCTCTGTCTCCAGGAGCCTGACTTCAAGGGAAGGGGACATGTCCCTTTACCGCTGGTCCTTGTCCCCGCAGTGCCAGTCCACAGCGGGCACAGTGTTTGCGGGAAGGGGAGGGAAGGGGCGGCCGTGGCAGGGGCGGAGCCGGGGCCCAGAGGCAGCAGGAGGCAGGGGGGCTGCACGGGGGCAGGGGGCGGGGGCATCCCGACAGGAGTCCAGGCCGGGGAGGGAGCAGAGGTGGGTTGTGCGGCCGCTTTCTAGCAGAGTTCAGGGCTCTCCCGCGACCCACTCCTCCTCTGTCGCTGGCGAGCTGGAGACAAGGCTGTTTCCAGACACCTGAGGGGGGACCCTTTGACTTCCAGGGAGGCTCTTCAAAGGGCTGACTTTCAGGACACTGGAGGTCCCTTCCAGCCAGCGCTGCTTTCTCCTTCCCCGGCCCCGGCCCCGGCCCCGGCCCCGCCTCCGTCACGGCGCCAAGAGGACAGGGCAGGGGGCCACAGCGGCCTTAGTCCTGCCACCCTGAACCTCTGAAGCGAAGTCGGCAAGCACGGCGCTCTGAACGCCTCACGACGGGGCACATCCACCGTTTGGAGGCTGGGCTGTGACCAGGCCTGGCCCACGCCGGCAGGGCGGGGACTGACCCACTGAGCACGCTAGGCCCAGACCCCGGAGCAGGCTGCTGGCCTGCAGGCCCCCGCCGTCTCCCAGGGCAGGGGCCTGTACTTTCTGTGCAGCTGTCGGCTCCGTCCTTACAGAAGCCAGAGCAGGCTGGAGGCGTTTGCTTTCTTGAAGTTCAAGGCCTCTGACGGGGTCTTTGGCTCCCGAGAGGACTTAGTTTCCTGGGGACAGAAACCTCGGGACAGGCACTTGAAACTCGTTCCAGATTTAGCAGGAGCAGGTTTCACACCTCCTGCAATCATGCTGTGAAATTCTGAGTTGCTGGTGTGGCCGCAACCTGAGAATAAGTGAATCGCTAGCCACCAACACCACTGTCACAGCTGACTGCGGTGTCACCATCTTTCTAACTGGAAACTGGGGCGCAAGAAAGGGGTGCCCGCGTGGGGCAGGTGAACACGGCGTCAGGCCTGCAGTTTCCTCACGCCCCGTGTGGCTGCCCTGACGACCACGGAGGGACAGCCCGTGAGGGCTCCTGGTCACCTTGGCGGGGCGCGGGCAGACACCTCCCAAGGCCTCAGGGCCCGCAGGGGCTCAGGCCGAACGCGCTCCCCCCAGGCTGCCGCCCCCACAGCCACACTGTTAGCGGCTCCTCGCTGAACACTGACCCGGCACCTACCACCCGAGGCCATGAGACTCATGTCTAAGGGAGCCTGGGGGACAGAGGCGGTGGGAACTGGGGGGTGGGCAGAGGTGGTGGGGACTGGGGGTAGACAGAGGTGGTGAGGACTGGGGGGGACAGAGGTGTGGGAACTGGGAAGCTGGGGTCAAAGGCAGGCAGGGGGAGGGCAGACCACGGGGGTGGGGGGGTGCTGTGCACAGCGGCACCGTCCCTGGGCACAGCTTAAAGGAACAGGCAGGGCAGAGGTCAGCATGCTTTGTGTCTCTCAAGTCCCAGGGGCTCCGTCTCTGGGTGGCCGCAGCGCCTCGGTGCCTGCCGTCAAGGTCAAACCCCATTAACTGCTCTGCCTCCTCCCCACCGGACCAGCGTGGTGGTCCCCCTGCCCCCAAAGGCCCCACCTCCCACCAGTGCCCACGACACAGCGCTTCACCGCAGGTTTGCTGGCCTCTCCAGGCTCACCCCTCCCCAAGCCCAGAGGCACTCCCTGCCCCCAGCGTCCTTTGAGGCTGCCCCCACCCCAGACCTCCTAGACGTGTGACAGTGCTAGATGGAGAGTGAGCACAGGCTGGCAGCCCTCTCCCGCGTGCTCTCAGGTCCCGCACAAGCAAGCAGCCCGCACAGATTCGGGAACCAGCAGCAGGCCCCGAGGAGACCCCTCTGAAGGAGGCGGCTGGCACTGGCGTGGGCAGGAGGAAAACACTTTGCATTCTGTTCCTGCCTCCCAGCTCCCCAGAGCTGCGACGGGGAGACCCCAGCCCAGACCCCAGCAGTGCCAGCGGGGGGCTGGGCAGCACTTCTGTCCTGACGAGGGCTCAGGCCCCTCACCCCCACCCTCTCCCCCTGGGATGGCAGCCGGGGTGGGGCCCCCTGCCCAGGGGACGAGGTGACCAGGGACCAGGGGCTGCAGTGTGGGGAGGCCAGCAGTGCTGGGGGCCCGGGAAGACCACCCCCTCCTGACTCGGGCGCTACCCCGCCTTCCCGAGCAGGGCCTCTGCCCGGCACACACTTTTGCACAAAGTTGCTGAAACTGTCAAAAGAACATGGGCTCAAAGTCCAGGCGGACAGAAGTACCTGAAGGAAGAAGCTTGTTAAGGAAGATGAGAGAGCTCAGGCAAGGACGAAGGCCTGTGGCTCGAGGATATAAAATAACACCAGACGCCAAAAGAACGCCCTAAGGTCACATGGAAAAGGGTGGCCACCACAGCAAGTCCCTGTGTCCCAGAGGTGGCGGGAAGAGGACTCGGCTGTCCTGTCACTGCTGCATGCTCGCAGGGACGTGAGAGGGTGAGCACACCGTCCGCCAGGGCAGGCCGTGGGACCGCGTGAGGTCCCGAGCCCAGCCCGCGGGTGCCTCTCTTCCTGTGTGGACGTGCGGACTGCCTTGCGAGGGCTCCTGGGGTGGGGCGGAGACCGAGGAGGGGGGCAGCAGGCCTCCTGGGGTCTGACCCTCGCTTCTCCGGGGACGTCCAGCTGAGCCACCCCTCCCGCCTGCCCCAGGGCCCAGACCTGGGTTCGCTCTGCTGGGGGTGGGTGACCGAGGGGCAGGACGGAGGCAGAGCCGGGGCCTGGAGAGCGCTGCCTCCGGGGGTGGGGGCAGCGGCAGGAGCCGGCCCGGGCACATGTACGGGGCGGGAGTGGGGCTGTCTGGAGCCTGTCTGAGCGGCCCACTGACCCCGGACAGGCAGCTGCGGCTGTGCCTCTCAGGCTGTGCCTGAAGGCTACGTGCTCACCAGAGGGTGCTGGGCAATCTGGGGGCACTGAGCACGCTCCGAGGGGAGAAGGCCCCCGGCTCTTGCCCAGCTCCATCCGGGAGCACAGGGCTCTCCCGGGACGCTGAGGGCAGCTTGGTTCAAGGGGGTCCCTCTGTCAGGTGTTGGTGAGCTTGTCAGATCCACACCCACAGAGGGAAGTGGCTGGCGTGGCTTCGCTTCTGGGAGGTGTGTGCACACGGGCAGCCCCAGAGCGAGACCCGCAGAACGGCAGGCCTCCCACCCAGCCCCGGCAGGAGCCGGCAGGAGGCAGGAGGCAGGAGCAGGTGCCCTCACTGACCTGGCTGTCAGGGTGGGGGATGCGGCCACTGCTGTGAAGACGCGGATCATGGCCGTCTTGCAGAGGTCCGCGGCCGAGCCTGTGGGGCACAGAGGTTCCGGCCTGCGAACAGTGTGAGGCCCGGGGTCCCCGCGGCCCCGCTGGCAAGGCTGGCTGGCTTACTTTTCGGCGCTGCATAAGGCACAAGCCACATCCAGCAGCTAAGACAACACAGACCTACCTCTCCCGCTTCTTGCAGACTGGGGCCCGCCCTGTGCGGCCGGCCCTTTGCTCAGGGCCTCTCAGGCTGAGGTCAGTGTGCAACCCGGCTGGGTCTTCATCTGGAAGCCCAACCAGGGAAGACCCCCTTGCAGACAACCTCAGATTGTCAGCAGAACTCACATCCCCGCGGCTGACGGGGGAGGCGCCTGGAGGCTGGACTCGGCTCCTTGCCGGGGGCCCTCTCCCCATCGTGCAGCTTGCTCCTCCACGGCCAGAATCTCTGCCTCTGACCCCTAAAGCTTCTTTCAAGGGCCCGTCTGACCAGCTCAGGCCTACTTGGATCCCCCGTTCTGATGAGTGCCTTCAGTCGGGCACTCTGCCAGGTGCTGGCCGGAGTAGGGGACATGCTTATCCCAGTGCCAGGTGCATAGTGGGTGGTTTTTTGTTTTTGTCTTTTTGTCTTTATCTAGAGCCGCACCTGTGGCATATGGAGGTTCCCAGGCTAGGGGTCTAACAGGAGCTGTAGCTGTCGGCCTTCGCCACAGCCACAGCAACACGGGATCCGAGCTGCGTCTGCGCCCTACACCACAGCTCACAGCAATGCCGGATCCTTAACCCACTGAGCAAGGCCAGGGATCGAACCCGCAACCTCACGGTTCTCAGTCGGATTCGTTAACCACTGAGCCACGAAGGGTGTTTTAACAACCAGTTCTGATCATGGGAAACAGACTGGAGTTCAGGTTTCAGTCCGCTTTAGCAGCTCAGTGTTCTTGAGCCGAATGAAGAAATCAAAGCCCCATTGATGGACCACCTTCCCCGGCCACAGGGCACCGCCTGGAACACGGAATTGTTCCTCCCCACAAGTGTGGCAGGGAGGCTGGACACACAAGGCTGGCGAGGTCTCAGGGCCAGGGGAGTCCTCTGCCTTTCTGGGATATTCGCATGGCTTGCTACTTTAGGAAGAGAAATGGGGTGCCCCGGGGGGGAGGGAGCCGAGTGTGGGTGGAGGGAGAGAGCTCCCTGGTGGGTACTGGCCCCTGCTCGTTCCTGGCACCCAGCTCAGCTCATCACAGAAGGCAGGCAGCTCGGCAGGGAGGGAGCTCTCCATGGTGGCTCAAGTCTGTGGCCAAGCCTCCTAGTCGGCCTCTCGCGTGGACAGACCTTGTGTGCAATTCTCTAAACCAGCTTCACTGTCGCCTTGCACAGGCTTTGCACATGCCTTGTGAACAGAGACCCATCGTGACCTGACAATCTCCTCACCCGGACAGCCTGCTCAGAATCAGCCGGGTCGGGATGGGGAGGGCTACCCGTCCTCGGCTCGTCTGGGTGGTCATGCCGGAGACAGGGCCCGGGAAGAGTCTATACTGAGCCCAGACCAGAGCCTGGCGACCGTTCCGCCGGCTGCTGCCCGCCCCCGCTCTCCAAGCGGAGCCCGAGGCTGAGCGGAGGCGGCAGCACTGCCACGCCGGCCTCTCCACAGGATTCCCGGGGACTTGACCTTCGTCCTCCGTGGTCTCCCCTCCCACCCTGCACCTGCTGCGGGCCCAGCCACCCTCCTGCTGCAGAAGGGGCTGGAATCCTACCTCTAGCCTTCGGCTCTGGACTCTGGGGGCCTTGGCTCTCGGATGGGGACAATGCCTGACCCCGTGCTACTCCGAGGCCAGGACAGCGCATGGCACCTGGCACGTGGCACCATGATCACTGCTCCCTCAGGTCACCTCCACCCAGTCTTGTTTTGACCATTGGAATGCTGAGGCTAAAGCTGAGTTTGCACAAGTGGGAGTGAGTGACGCTCTGCAGATTCTGGGGGGTGCCTGTTCCGGGACGCACACCTGCTGGGCATGAGGGGTGGGACCGAGAGGCCAGGCCCAGGGTCCAGGGCCTGAGCTCCAGGTCTGACCCAAGTGCTGGCCGGACGTCCTCAGACACGGGGTAGCATCACTGCAGCCAGCCTCGTGGGGAGCGTCGCAGGTACAAAGACAACCATGTGCTGAACGCCTGCCATGTGGCTCCTGACTACTAGGTGGCAGGAGCAGGGACAGTGTGACAATAATCTGGTGGGCGCCACCCAGCCCTGTGGCTGCTGAAAACCCAAGAAGGAGAGTAGCGAGCAGAGGGGCTCTGGCACCTTGCACCACGAAGTTGACTGCCTGCCGCTCGGCTTGCGCCCGGAGCTTCTGGTCCTGCGCACGGATCGCGGGCAGCGGCCTCCTTCTGCCCATGATGGACTCCACGTAGCCTGCGTTACACCAGGAAGAGTGCATGAGAGGCAGGAACAGGCAGGCAGCGCGGTGCCAGGGCAGATACCTGCCCTCGGGGCACGGCTGCTCCCAGGGCGGGTCAGGGCCCTGCCCACAGCTCTGGCTGCGGCTGCGGGAGGGGTCAGAGCCCTGCCCTGCCCCGAAGCCTCCCGCTTTGTCTCAAGGGCACGCGCCTTCGGTGGCGAGGAGCGAGCACAGCCGCAGGCCCTCCCCGCCGGCAGGCTTCTCTGCCTCCTTTCAGACTCTCAGCAGCACTTAGGTCTGACGTGGGACAGGAGGGCGGTTTTGACACTATAAAGGAGAGACGCCACTGCGGGACTTGGGTACAGAAGTAATTCTGGACCGTGCAGCAGGTGGAGCGGGGGAGAAAAGCCTTCGCCCACAGTTCACTCCAGGAGGGACGGGCGGTCTGTGTCGGAGGCCACCTCCCCACACATGCGGGCACTGCCACGTTTTGTGGGGCCTGTCATGTCCTCCGCCTGCCTCTGTCTGTGGACAAACTTTAGCCAGGGAATATATTTGTTCAGAGAAATGGGAAAGTGAAGAATCAAAGGAAAACAGTCCAACGAGACCAAACAATAACAGTTTAGTCAATAAGCAGAATCAAGGACTTCAGTCCCTCCGCAGGGGCTGCGCGTGGGTCACACTCCGAGCTGTGTCCTGCGAGACGCTCTGTAGACACCGAACCCCCACCAGGTGGAAGAAGTCACCTACGTGGTGACCAGACCGTAGCCATGACTTCAGCTGCCAAATCCCCGACCCTGGGACTGAAGACTAACTGCACTTAAAACAATCAAAACAAAGCTGATCAGATCACCGGGACCAGTGTCAGCATGATGGTCAGGGGAGTTCCCGCTACGGCTGAGCAGAAACGAACCCGACTAGCCTCCATGAGGATGTGGGTTTGATCTCTGGCCTCGCTCTGCGGGTTAAGGATCCAGCGCTGACATGAGCTGTGGTGCAGGTCGCAGACGCGGCTCGGATCTGATGTGACTGTGGCTGTGGCAGTGGCCGGCAGCTGTAGCTCCGATTTGACCCTTAGCTTGGGAACCTCCATATGCCGCGGGTGTGGCCCTAAAAAGCAAAAAAAAAAAAGAGAGAGAGAGAGAGAGAGAGAGAGAAAGAGAGAGAGGGAGATGCTGTCAAACCTGACTGTGCTGTTTGCTGTTTCTTTAAAATTACCTTTTTTTTTCTTTGGCTGCACCCACGGCATGTGGGACTTCCTGACCAGGGATGGAATCCCAGCCACAACAGTGACCCGAGCTGCAGCTCAGGGTCACCAGAGCCTCAGTCAGCTACAGCAGGGACCACAGTGGCTGTGCTGTTTCTGCAGGGAGCCCCACCCTCCGCTATGCACCCCGGAAACTCTCCTTTCACAAAAGCGCTCGAGCACCGCTGTCGGGGGGAGTCGGCCTGCGGACAGGAGCCCGCCTACCGCCCCGACCCCGGGTGCCAGCCTCTGAAATAAAGCAACCTTTCCTTTCCACCAGCCTTGCCTCTTTACTGGATTTAGAGGGGTGAGCACCCAGTCCCCGCTTTCGGCGACACAGTGAGGAGGCTATGTGGGGGCCCCAGGCCCCAGGCCTGTTGCGGGGATGGAAACGGTCCACTGGCTTTCTCGTGCCCCTACAGGCTACAGGACCTGGGCGGTGGTGCCCCCACACGGGCCACTGTCTGGGCACGCAGCCAGGTCCAGGAGGAGCCCGGCGGCCCGCCCCGCACTCCAGGCGCCAGAGAGGAAGGCCAGAAGGCCCAGCAGATGCAGGTCGTGCTGAGGCTTCCAGGAAGGCTGGGCCCCCGAGGCTGGTTTGGAACCCGGCTGCGGGCTAGTTTTCCCTTCTCTGCAACCACCGCTGACCCTCCTCTGCTGTCTGGTTCAAGATCTTCTGCTCTTACATTTATCTCCTGCTGCCTTCTTTCTTTAATTGTCTTTGCTGCTCCTTCCCAAATGTCTCGTGTTAAACACAGCCGTTTATGTTCAGGATTTGTTTTCTTTTTAAAACATTCTTTTCAAGAATTCCTTTATCTCTAAGTGAAGGTTAGCTTGCCTATGTCTCACAGTTTTTCTTCCTTTTTTGTCTTTTTAGGGCCACACTGGCGACATATGGAGCAGCAGAGCTGCAGCCGCCGGGATCTGAGCTGCATCTGCGACCTACACCACAGCTCACGGCAATGCTGGATCCTTAACCCACTGAGCAAGGCCAGGGATTGAACTTGCATCCTCATGGATACTAGTCGGGTTCGTAACCTGCTGAGCTACAGCGGGAACTCTGGGACTTCTGTTTTAAATCCTGAATCGTTTAGGAGCGCAGTGATTTTCCGAACGGGCATACGGTGGATGACCACAGAGTGCGTTCCAGCTGACCGTCCGAGATGTGCGAGCCAGCAGGGTGCAGCCCATAGACCTGCCCGTGCCCAGCCGCAGGCCCCGCACTGCACGGGCTGTCCCTCCACCATGCCTGACTCAGGCTCAGTGTGTTGCCTCCTCTCACACAGAGCCTTTTGGTCCCATTTCTCCATCAGGGGCTGGACGCCCAGCTGGTCCCCACGCACCCAGCCTCCATCACCCCAGTTCCACCGGTCAATCTCATCTGTCCACCCACCTGGAAGAGAAGCAGGGCCGAGAGAGCCCCTGGCTGCTGCAGAGAAGGCGGGGGAGAGGGGTGGCTTTGGCTGCAGCTGGCTTACCTGTCCGGTGACACTGGGCAATGGTGGCTTGGGTGAAGTCCTTGATTTTCTTGTACTTCTGCAAAAAACTGTCCAAAAACCGGGCAGCTTCCTGAAGAGTAACTCCAAGGCAAGCGGCAAGCCGCTCCTTCCCTGTGTGAGAAGAAACACTCCAGGTGAGAGGCCGGCCTCGACTCTCACCCAGAGGGGCCGAGGGCACGGGCCACCAGGCAGCGACCACCACACGTGGAGGTGAGCCCATAGACGGGCTCCTGCAAGGCCTGGTGAGTCAAGGTCCAAGGCACTGGTCCCCTCTGAGTGTCAGGGTGGTGCTGGCTTTGGCTTTACAGACAGAGTGCGAGGTGCTGGCCAACCTGGACTGGGGCCTATTAAACATTCATCTACTCAGCAGCATCGGCTGAGGGTCTGGAGGGCTGCTGCTGAAGCCCTGGATGAAGCACGTGCCGTCCCTACTCCCAGCCAGGCCAGGGGGAGGTCGGCTTCCGGAACTGGGGGAGGTGGGAGGCAGCAGAGGAAGAGAAGAGGGGAAGTTGGGGGGGGCCGGGTTACAGACAGCTGCCACCCTGCAGTTTTTACATTGAGTCCCAAATGTCCCTCTACTTCCTAGAGGATGCAGGTGTTCTGGTGAAGCTCTTTACTGCAAGATCACTGGTCAGGACGGCACCCCGAGTTGCAGTCAACTCCAGGCCCCAGGAAAGCAGCTGTTTGCTTTCTATCACTGCAGATTTTCTTTTATGATCTCATTGTGGTAAAATACATACACATAGGAGTTCTGACAGTGACTCAGCCGGTTAAAAATCCAACGTCGTCTCTATGAGGACATAGGTTCGGTCCCTGGCCTCGTTCAGTGGGTTTAGGATCCCGTGTTTCTGTGGCTGTGGTGCAGGCCAGCAGATGCAGCTCCGATTTGACCCCTAGCCTGGGAACTGCCACATGCTGCAGGTGCAGCTATAAAAAGAAAAAAATATATAAATATATATCTGTCCCATAAAGTATGCCACACTGTAAATTAATCCTAAGTTTCTAGAATGTCATATATTTTTATTT